>BEXV01000816.1:122051-133198 GCA_003118195.1 Hemicentrotus pulcherrimus | reverse complement strand
TCGTATGCCTTCTGCAGCTAATGTCTGAGGCAATGCTAGTGCGATGTAATAAACGGGTTCGGGCATGGCTTCAATCGGCCACACAACACCTGTTATAGATAAAGAGGTAACATTTCACTCTTATTTCTGTCAAATTATAATAATTATTTTTTAAAAATAAGCGATCAACCGAAAACAAGCACATGATTCAAATAAAAACGAAACAAACAGAAACAAGCAAATAACGTGAAACAAAATCATTGTATTAAATACGGTTAACTTAGAAAGAGGTATCAGGGAGATGTTAAATAGAGAGGAAGAGTGATCTACAATAATACACAAAATATCAAGAATTTTAATTATCTTGGAAGTTTAAATTTGATTGTTAACATATACAATCTAAAATGGAGCAAGTGGCATTGCGGGTTAGTTGGATTAGTTATGATATATGCATACAGGAGATGAGTTGCCATCTTGGAGGGCTTGTTGTACACACATTTTCCCGTCTAAATCAATGTCGTATTCTCTAATCGTTCGGGTTATCATTCGGTACAAAAGGAACAGGGGCGACCTCCAATTTTATGCCATACATCAGTACATTATCACTATTGTGTCTTCCATTGTTTTCGATTTCATTTTTCATTGCGCCCTCCCTTGTTTCTTTATCAAATTGATACAAACGGACTGTGCTAATTTGATGCTACGCCTTACCACTGAGGAGGAGAAGGGGATAGAAAGATCCGAGGGCGAGTTGAATAGCTGTGGATTCCGAGTCACAGAAGGCCGAGATGAGTAGTCCAAGAGCCATTCCACATAAACCTTGTAACATCATCATGAGGATGACGAGGAACAAACTACCCTCGTTCGGAAGCTAAATGGAGTTCGAAATAGTTACATCATTATTTATCGAGCAGACAGAAACAAAGGTTTAGAAGAAAGAGGGAGAGAGAAAAAAGAAAGGAGGAAAGGGAAGGAGATTAAGAAGAGAAAGAGTGTGATAGAGGGATGGGAGGAGGAAAAGATCAATTGAAAGAGAGCTTCTCAACATGAGAGAGAGAGAGAGAGGAGGGGGGAGGGGAGAGGGGAGTGAGAATACAACAGGGAGAGGGGAGAGGGGAGTGAGAATACAACAAATTGAAGAAATATCCAAGAGGGATAAATAAGGAGGAGTAACTTGGTGTTTGTCCCATCGATATCATGCTGTATAAGACCACTATAGGACCTTATTAAACTGCATGAAATCATTACCGACCATTATGATAAAAGACCATTACGAGGTCTCTCACGGTGTAAGTTGATTACGAGTCTTATATGGTATAAGCTTCTTTCTCATTCACGCATTTGCCCATCCCCTATACCATCTATACTTACATCGAAGACCGCGAATGTGAAGACGAGTACGAGGGCGATTTGGACCGAGATGATGAGGAACTGAGTCATGACGTGAGCTATGCTTACTTCACCTGATCCAACACCTGCAAAAACGAGAATACAATCAAGGAAGTTCATCTGCATTAATAGGAACTTTTAGATTCGCACGAAGACAATAGGTCTAAGCTACTATCGACGTCAATTTAATGCACTGCCTTGAATGGACGTCACACGTATAGTCCAAACAAATCTAAAAGTCCCTAATAATAAAGTTAAACCTTCTCTCAAAAAGGACAGCTGAAATTTCGGTGGTAAAGATTTTGTGTTGAGGTCAATATAGTTTAACTTTCAAACGAACGACCTTTTTTTCTTCTTGGAGTATTCAAAGTGTAATGATCAATAGAACAAAAATATAAAGACGGAAGGTGGGGCATCTTTCTTACTCGGAGCAGAATGTAAAATTATTTATGAGGTTATTAATTAGGTTGGGATCTAGGAGAGGTCACAGCGTACTCCTCTCATGTTTCCATACCCCTCTATTATGTTCTTCTCTTTTCCCCATCTTCCCTTACCTCCATCTTTGGCCATTAACCGAGAAAGCATGCATGGTGGTGACGTCACTTCATATTCTCTTCGTGTAGGCAGGATACTTCGATAATTTTCGGGGATATGTTTGAGACATTTAAATGTTCGTGAATTTGACAAATGTGTTTTTTTCTTTTTGTTTCTTGCTCTGTTTTGAAAGAGTAAGAATTTTACGATTATTTTTAAGAGGAGCGTGTGACTTGTTTAGCTGAAAGATAAACTTGAGTTCTGGTAAAATATAGAAAATAAATTCTCACAGAATCCAACGAAATTTACACTGAATGTTCAAGATTACAGATAAATGACATGTGCCAAACAATAATGAATAGTGGCTGAGTAATGAGCATAGGAAGATAAGGGAATCCGGGTAAGTATAGGCCCGACACCATAGGCTTAAAGATAAAGTTGAGTTCCGGTGTACGGCAAGGAAAATTCCGCAAAAGATATTGTACTTTTTAATCGATTTGAACTCGATAACCCAAACTAGTGTTATTAAATATTGCACATTTTGTAGCTTTTTAAGGCTTCAGGCTGGGGTCATACTTTGTAATAAGTTATCTTGAAAGGTAACTAAGTTACACCTCTATGAATGTAAAGCGACACCATCAGGGGGGGGGGGCATGATTGTGCCCCGTCTCCTCGCGGCTGGCATGCCAACGGTGAGAGATTTTACTCATTTGTGATGGAATGACTGAGAGAATGTTTTATTAAAATCATAATGACTAACCTGCGACCCAGATCCTGTCCAGTAGACCTTCTTTCCTCTCCACGACAAAGGTCATTGAGGTCAAAGCCACCGCGTGGAAGAATATGACCCTGCATGAAAAGATTTGTTTTAAACCATCTTCATAGTGTATCGTTTGTTTCATTTTCTTTCTAAAATGTATGCTGGATAAATGTTCTAAGTTAAATATCATTGACACGATGACAAAAAAAATCAACTTAGGGCAATTTCAAAACTCTAGTGTACACCTATACAAATTTTGTTGTGATAAGTGTGATATATCATAGTCATAGTCGCACGTATTCAATAGGCGGCGCACGAAGCTTTTTGAAATTGCCTTACTATAACATTGATTTTTTTTTAAATATTTTTTTTGGTTGGAAATTATTCGTTGCGATCGTATTGGGAATATCACATATATTCAATATCTGTTAAATGTTTAAGATTTAACCTTATCAAGTGAAATTGAATTTAATTGAATTGAAACGCTCTTTATTGTAACTACAATGCAGCTCAGCAGCTGAACTATACATTGCAATGCTACCAAGTACAAAGTAAAGTACGATACAATTTAATATTCATTAATTTTCAGATATTGAAAAGCATGACGAAACACCGTGCTGCCAAATAAAGATGCACACAAACACACACACACACACACACACCTACACAAATCAATGAGAAAGAGGGGGGGGGGAGTATAAGTGGAGAGATAGAGACTCTCGGAGGCGCGAGAGAGCGAGAGAGAGAGAGAGAGAAATAGAAAGAAAGAAAGAAAAAGAAAGGCAAAGAGAGGAACGAGAAAGCAAGCGAGAGAGGGAGATACAGAGAGAGAGAGAGAGAGAGGGCGAGAGAGAAAGAGAGGGAGACAGAAAAAAAAACAGAGAGAGGATAAGACAGGGTGAGAGAGAGATAAGTTGTCTCAAATTCTTCCTCTCCATCATGATTTAAGTGAACCCACTCTTTGAAGCTTACGTTAAAATAACACCGGCAGCCATGAAGTTGGTGAAAGGTGCATCGACTTCGCCGTAGATTGGTTCTTGGAACTGAACAGAGAACATAATATTGTATGAAAATGAAAAAAGTTGAAATGATAGATGGGTTATGGGTAGGTTTTTAGTTAATAAGTCAACAAATACAGCATACTAGGAAGTTTCAGTTATAATGGTTGTTCAAAGTGTTAGAAATAGGACTGCTTGGTTAAAATGTTCTCAACATCTTTGAAACCAAGTATATGTCGGTCGTTATGAAAATGTTCTTTTGGTGGGAAAGGAATAAAACTTCTAAAACCACTCGTATTTCATGCATTCTGTGCCTAAAATTTTATTTGAAGTTATGACTTGATTTATTCCAATCTAATGCCCCTTATAAGTAATATAACATCATTCAATATAGCAAATACTTGAAACAGAATTTGACGAAAAGATTACAGGTACTAAATGAATAGACATTTACTTTGAAAAGGATTTCCAACGATGGGAATCTGTCAAAGAGCTGGATTTAATCCTAGACACTTCTATCTATCTTATGACGTGATTTATTCAAAGTCACTTAATGAAATTATTTATAATAATTCCGTAGTACATGTAAATTAAATACGTGAAACAGAATATGACCAACATGACAATTGTTAAATAAATAGTATTTTACTTTTTCCTAAACGACCTTTTTCCTTAAAATTACAAATGTTCAATGAAAAATACTGCATTTTTGAAAAATTACTTACAGCGATAGGAATCTGTGCAACAGCTGGATTCACTCCTAGACTAGTCAAGACGACATCCACAAAAGACTGAAGAAAGAAAAACAAAACATTTCGAACTATTTACACCTTTAAAAAAAATCTTTATTGTTTTTAGTGGTGCTGTTGTTGTTGTAATTGCCATTATTATTATTATCATCATTATTATCAATGTTGTAATACTATTGTTATTACTATTATTACTATAATTTATATGGTCATTATTATTATAATTCATATTATCATTAATTTTTGTTTGTTAATCGAACATGACATTCCATGTATTATTATTATCATCATCATTATCATCATTATTCTTGTTATCCACTTGTTTTTAATCAGTTTCAATATCAGTATCATCATTATCAATATCATACAATGCAAAAGAAAACAAAATGATACGGATTGATAACCCTGCTCAGGTGTGTCAGTATACAGCACAACGAAAACAAAATCAACCAGCAAGAAATAGAAACATCATACTACATACAAACGAAATACTTCAGAGATGTTGCTGAAATTCACCAAAAATAAAAATCAACAAACCTTGCCTACTAATCTCGTCAGTGTTGAGATAACATCTGAAGTACTGTACAGGTATGTGTGTTTTGAATGTTTTGAAATATTTCGTTTATTTGACTTTACGCATTCATTATGATTTTGGAGAGGACTTTGATGCTATTTTTTCATCATCATGAACATCAACAAGTTTCAAGGTTGAATGAAACGTCTACTTAAACAAGAAATTATCACTCAATCCGTCTAGCCTATTGCAATTCCCTGAAATGTTTATAGAAAATACAAATGTATGATTACACTTTGTGTTGCTGTTAGATAGAAAGCCATTCTACAGGCGTTCAAAACAAGAGAGTAAATAGTTTTATATATTCCATATTTGTTGTTGTATTCATGAATAAGTTATCTTTGTCACATCATATGAGGGGGCCTTAACTTAACAAGCTGTGCCTCAACCAAGGTCTCCTCGTCTTCCTTTATTCTACATTGTACCGTTATGATTATATCTATTATATTTTGTCACATGTGTTTTTTTTTCTGGAAGACAAATAAACTTGATACTTGATACTTGATACTTGATACTTGAGTGTCTTTTATTCCTCTTCGCTCCGCAGTTACCATTACACTCAATTTTACCTTAGGATCATTTAAACCTCTGTTTATTCATTAAATGAACTCTAATAACACTTGCGCCATAGATCAATATCAATAAGAGTACATTGGATTATATCTATGTAAAAAAGGTTTTCAAAATGACCTACCTCATACGCAGCTAATAAAGCAGTTTGGATAGACACTGCAATCTGCTGATCTAAGAAGGGTGGGATTTAGAGAAAAAGAAAGATTTGGAAGAATAATCATACTATAATTATAAGAAATGGAAGAGTAATGAGAACTTAAGTTGATATTTAAGAGTTTGAATTGTGAAAAGGCGTTTAAAAGCTGTCATTGGTGAATTGTATCAATAGTTTTAAGAATTGATGACATTTGTACAATGTCTTTTAAGCACAATCTAGTTTGTATCAATGTTAGCCTTACGACAGAAATTTAATTTAATTTAATAAAACAAATAAGTGTAAGTATTATAAGGCTTCCGCTTCCAAAAGTTAGCACATAACCGTAATTGGTTTTGAAAGTAGGCCTATTGACAGATGGAGTTTCGCAATGTTTATTTTATTCCCTTTTATGCTTTGTGACAACGGGAATACACAACAAAAATACGTAGATATAATTGAAAACTTGAAGTGTGGAGGTGAATCAAGGAATAAAATAAAAGCAGAGGCCAAATATCAGAAGTTTGAATATTTCAGTTAAAAGCAACAACTTTAATGATCAATCTAAAGAGCTATGGATGTTATTCAATAAAGCTTTGAGAAGACCTTCATAGGCAATAGACTATTTACTGATATGAAGAATTATTCTACTTGCTCTAACTGAATTTATTCGTTTGTTAAATGCGTACAATTTGATGACAAAGCATTTATCCTTTCTCGTCTCTTCCCTCACGTCTGCTATTATCTCTTCTTTTCTTTTTCTTTTCTAAGCGCATAGGGACTTACATTTATTTTTGTCATATGCGCTATATGAGAATGTTTTATTATTATTATTGTATAGGACTTACTCGTGGCATCTAGTGTGACTCTGATCGTACTGCCATACAGTGTCGCATTGTCAACGGCATTACCCTGGAATACACTGAGAAACGAAAGGCAGAGACAGTAATATTAAAATATGCGCCCATTTACAAGCTACAACCGATAAAACGGTTGGTGTTGCAAAAACGTGTCTGCGTTTTGTAACTTCAGAAAGTAATGAGTTTTTCAAGATTTTTCTTCATTTTTCAAGATTTTTTTTCCATCTAAGACTGAAAGCGAGTTCGCTCCATATATTACTTTATATTATACGATGCCCTTATGAGCAATAGATCCTCCTAGTCGAATTGAAATACATTTATAAACAGCTTACATTGTAGAAAATGGACTTCATCAATATACCAGTTTACTAACATTTTTAAATCTTATGCATAATTTCTAAACAAAGGTTGTTCTTGACAACCTCAAAACTTGCCCGAGGCTTGCCTGACAGAGCAACAAGTAATTTTTTCAGATTGGTTTCCAGGAATTGTAGTTCATTGTTTAACTACATGTTAAAGGTACTATGTCCCATTTGCAGGCCCCCAAAAATGAAAAGGTTAAATTCCAAAGGCATTTGAAAGATAATACTTATTTAGAACTTCCCTAAAAAAGGTCGTGCTTGAAAATGTCTTAAAGTGGGAAAATAATGACCATTAGTTGTCAAATCAACTAAGGAGTTATAGAGCCATTAAGTAATTGTCTTGATTTTCAAACCATTGTACCGAATGGTCATACGTTTTATGCTGCACAAAGATTCAATCAGGTTAATTTTGGCCATCACAAGAAGTGGGTTAATGATGTAGACAAATGCTCATGTACCCTTTACAGCTCATTTTATGTATATTATTACCAAAGAAGAAGAAAAAAGCCAGCCACTCACTCAATAGTGTCTGACAGTGAAGTCTAGCAAGTAAAAGGGTTTCATTGCATAATTTGAATATTAGGACACTGCTAACGTTTAAATTTCACAGATAATTATGACATACATGACATATTCATTATTCCTGCAAAGTTTTACAGAATTTGAGGTTGACTGCAAAAGAGACATAGTACCTTTAATAAAATAACTCGTCACAGATGGTCCCAAGGGAATAAACATCCATACCTTTGACTACGTTAGTAAACCGATCTTATAGTTTTAAAATCGACTGAAAAAGGCAATGGAACAATTTTCTTAATTGACAGTATCTTAATTACAAATAAATCTAAGCGAGGCACATGTAAAGAATGAATGCAAAAACCCCAACGCCCCCCCCCCCCCCACAAACAAAATATAGTGCTCTATAATCGTATCTGTATCCGAATTTTTGTTAACGTGATACAAACGTAAGAAAGATGTAAGCAGATGTAAGAAAGATGTAACATAATCGTACCGTTGGATGAGGTTGTGAGAATAGTTGGCTGGTATCTCGATGATGCCCCAGTATTTTCCACTCTGGTGTATATCCGCTAAGGCTTCCTCGAATGTATCGACAGGTTTCTGTAACCAAGATTCAAAACGACAGAATATTGAAATTCAAATTAATTTCTAGAATAATAAAGCATAATTTTATTCATGGTAGCCACGTCAGTATTATCAATATCTCAGCTTGACCTATGCTGGTTTTAGCATATTGAGGGCAAGCTTCAACCCGTAGCCTTAGGCTTGTTTTTATTATTATTTATAATATTATTATTATTATCATCATCGTTATTATTAACATCATTATAATTATATTGGCTGGAATACTCCCCAGGGAGTGGAGATTGTGCACAAAGTGTACAGAAATGACCGGTGTAATAGTACATCTGTAATAGTATATCTGTATAGCGCTTAGAGACATCATAGATGTATCAAGCGGTACATAAAAGCGGAAGTATGATTACTGATATTATTATCATTATTATTATCTTTATTATCATCATTACAAACGATGAAATGAACATCACCTGGGAGATCATTGAATCGTCTATCTGGTCAAGGTAGATGTCACTCAGATTGAATGCGGCATAGGCATCGTTATTGACTACAGCTACGGCAAGGTTCTTAGGCGGGCCTCCAATGGCGAGATAGAACAGGGATACCTCAACGACGGGCAACAGGAACTGGAAGAGGGTCAGGCTGGATAAGAGAAGAGAAGGATAATGATCGCGATGATCATAACCAAGAAGGGGGGGGGGCATAAATTATGAGAATGACTTTCGAAAAACATAAAGAATAGAAGATTATTTGTCCTTCTTCTTTCTTCTTCTTCTTCTCTCTTCTTCTTCTTCTTCTTCTTCTTCTTCTTCTTCTACTACTCTTCTTCTACTACTCTTCTTCTTCATTTCTTTTTTTTTCTTTCTTCTACTTCTTTATTTTCTTCTGCTTCTTCTAGTTCTTTTTTTCCTCCTCTTCTAATTCTTAAACTTCTCATGCTTCTTTTTCTTCTACTTCTTCTATTTCTCCTTCTTCTTCTCTATTTCATTAACCTTGCCGATTACCTATTGGAATGGCTAAACATTACAATGAAGCATGTAGTCCAAACATGATTTTGATATGATATACAATAGGATATTGACGATGCTCTTTAGTTTATTGGTCCTTGCGATCACGTTATATATGAAAGTATATTTGGTGCTTGAATAGAGCTCATATCTTTCAGGGTCACATTTTATCCAATTTGGGTTCAAGTGTACCACAACAAATATGCATGCTCCCCTTTTACCGCATATTTGGTAAATTTTTCCCAACCTCTTTTTAGAGCAAAACATCATTGCACAGGAATGGAATTTATGAGAATGAAATTAATTACCCTGGGTTTCTAACCAGCTTGAGTAGATCCTTGATAAGTAGAGCCCACATGTTGAGTAGACTTGGAAAGATATCCGTGCATTTCAATGGCGGCATTTCTGGAATAAATATGTCAAAGTAATACGTGTTATCCGATAGAGTAAAACAATTTTCTTTCCACCGTGATATTGTGATAATATCAAACTGAGAAAATAACATAAACAAGTAATCTGCGCCTGTATTCCAGCTGACAACGGAAGCTACAAACTGATTCAGCCGAGGACGCAGGTTCGAATCTGAGTCACGTCTTTCGGATGGTGACGTTTAAAGGTCTGTCCCCAGGCGTAAATAATCATTTCTGATTGATACACGTTTGAAAAACCCAAAACACACACACATTGACACATCCTTATCATGCAAGAGATAAAGATCTTCAAATATCTTTACACATTCAGTAAAAAAAAAAGGAACAAAGGTATAATGGCATTATGTATTTCGTTGGCTGAGTGCATTAAGGGCGTTAACTAACAAACTTTAACACAGAACGCACTTCTGTCTAACAGGAGACGTTTAATCTATTGCGTTCATGTAATGTAATCAATAACATGATTATTGTTGCTATCCAAAACCCATCATCTAGATATAGGTTCAATTTTTTTTTATCCCGACATGTTCAATAATAGTAATAATATTGGATATTTATATAGCGCACATATCCATCATGCATGGTGCTCAAGGCGCTCGAACTTTTACTCCGGCTCTGCTAGGCAGCTGATTTCGGCACTCACAGCATTCAAGGAATTTCCTCCTACCAGTACCCGTTTAACACCTGGGTGGAGAGTGGCGAATATAGATTAATAACACCGCACCTGGGATAAAAGTTTAAAGGGGAAGTCCGCCCTGATGTAAAGTTGGTTTTAATAAAAACAGTAACATTAGAGAAACCAATTGGTGAAACATATTAGTGAAAGTTTGAGCTATTTCTGATCAAAAATAAGAAACAGCCTTTTCCATCATTTTCAGAAACATGACGATATTATGACAATGACGTATTACGCAATCCGAGCATGGTTTACTTGGAACATACAATTGGTTTCTATCAAAATTAGTTGATTAATCGGAGTCTTTGAGACACATTAACTAAACATATAATTGGGTTTATCTATGATTGAACAGTCAGATGGGCAAGATTTTACTTTCCTATTTATGATTGTAAAAGAATCTGCCACTCGACAGTAAAGCTATGGTCACAAATCTGACCAGGCACCGAGCGTATTTTGGGCGGCGAGTGAAAAGTGAGCAGGCGCCGCCCAAATTTTAACTACGCGCTAAAACTTCAGCGGCGACCGAACGATGCCTTAAAAACGAGTGGTGCCTGGGCGGCCGCCGCTCGGTGGCCTGGCAGCCGCCGGGCAGAATTGGTTAAAAACTCGCCGCTCGGCCGCCGAGCAGGCAACTTTTGGGTAATGTGACCATAGCATTACAGAACAAACAATAAATCGTCCTTTTCAAGGAAGTAGAAATGCAGTTGTATAAAGAAAGCGAACTTCATGCTAACCGTAGTGATAATCTGGAGTTTCAGTTTTTGTGGTCATGTTGGATATTGAGCGAACCACGCCCCCATTAGCCTTGCGTTGAGAGATCTCTCCAAACACCTCGTCATTGGCGTATTGATTCGCCTCGCCATTGGGCGGGGCTGTGGCGGGTACGTCATCGTAAACCTGATTGGTGTATTGGGTCACGTGACTGTTTGACTCTGAAATTAGGCGTGTCCTTTCGTTGACCTCTGAGATGCTGGCTGCTCGCACGCTGGTTGGAATGTCGTGCTGGGATTCAATCAAACAA
>BEXV01000816.1:50250-89403 GCA_003118195.1 Hemicentrotus pulcherrimus | reverse complement strand
ATAAATTGACAGAATCTGGACTAACCAGACCTTTGTTATGGCCAGGCATGTAGCCAGAGTTTGATGTTTGGGGGGCACATACACGTAATCGATCGACGTCCTGGGGATGGGTCTTAAAAAGCCCCTCCAGCCCCCGTGCCCCCCATGGCTACGTGCCTGGTTATGGCTTGTTCTTGTAATTTAAACCGTGGCGTTTTACCACTTGTGTGTACTAAATGGATAACAAACGTAAATGTAACGGTCCTATGTTTACTTGCTTAATGAATAATATGATTTGTAAGGTACACAAATTTGAAGTGGAGCTGTTGAATGTAGATAGCTCTTTTTTTTTCAAGAATAAAGTTTTATTTGAACTAGAACATAGTTTTGTGTTTTGGGGGCATTGTTTATGCTGTCTATCCACTAACCAGCCTTTATTGTGTATAGGTAGGCACCTATCACAGAATTAAGATTATTTCTATTTTTGTGACAATTGTTTGTATTGTGTAGATAGCGGCCTTGAAAAATGCATTATTCAGGAGTTGAATACTGTCTGTCTGATTCTGTCTGTATCCGTTGACCTGCTTTTAAAACCCTCTTTTTAAAACCTTCCTTTTCCCTCTCTCTTTCCATTCTTTTCTCTTTCTCTATGCATCGTACTCTGTCTTGCCAGATATTGGTTTTCTCTTTTGTTCTCTCTGTCTCTCTGTCTCTCTCTCTCTCTCTGTCTCTCTCTCTCTCTCTGTCTCTCTCTTTCTCACTCCCCTCTCTCTTACTCCAGTTGGCTCTCTCAATTTCTCAGTGGCATTCACTGTTTGTTTTTTCTTTCTGTTTCTCTGTCTTTCGCTGTCTGCCTTCTCAGTATATGTCCCTTGGTCTTTTCCCTACTCATTTTCTTGGTATTGCATCCAGCTGCAATTCATGTTCTTCTTTCAATCTTTCTTGATATTTGTTGTCATTTTCTTATCATTTTCATTTACTGACTGACTTTTAACATTCACAACTCATGCACCATATAGAAGACTTGCATGCCATTTTTACACTACCTCTTTGATGAGAGCCATACAAGCATTAAGTCTTTAACTACTGAATTCTCTTATTCCTATAGGCTTTGATACATGACCCAACCGATCCCATTGGGCAATGGGTTAAAACTGATTATGGTTAATGCCCTTCTGGCTTCCTGGAGATGATACAAACCATGTAGATAGCTTGTTCTGATTGGTCCAAAGTTGTGGGTGAATAGATTTAGAGGTGTCATGGTAAAGTGGTTCATTCACTGGTTCTTATGATACAAACCATGTTCATGCCGATAGCTTGTTCTGATTGGTCAAAAGTTGTGGGTGAATAGATGAAGAGGTGTAATGGTATAGTGGTTTATTCACTGGTTCTTATGATACAAACCATGTACAGGTAGATAGCTTGTTCTGATTGGTCAAGAGTTGTGGGTGAATAGATGTAGAGGGGTCATGGTTTAGTGGTTCATTCACATCTTCTGATACAAACCATGTACATGTAGATAGCTTGTTGTGATTGGTCGAAAGTTGTGGGTGAATAGATGTAGAGGGGTTATGGTATAGTGGTTCATTCAATTGATTCTCCTCCAGGGTATAAGTTTGAACCCAGCTCGGCATTCACATCTTATGATTCAAACCTTGTACATGCAGATAGCTCGTTTTGATTGGTCAAAAGTTGTTGGTGAATAGATTTAGAGGTGTCATGGTATAGTGGTTCATTCACTTAACTAACCTTCAAGGGTATCAGTTCGAACTCCAACTCGACATTCACGTGTTTTGATACAAATAAACCATATACATGTAGGTAGCTTGTTCTGATTGGTGGAAAGTTGTGGGTGAATAGATGTAGAGGGGGTCATGGTATAGTGGTTCATTCAATTGATTCTCCTCCAGGGTATAGGTTTGAACCCAGCTCGGCATTCACATCTTCTGATACAAACCATGTGCATGTAGATGGCTTGTTCTGATTGGTGGAAAGTTGTGGGTGAATAGATTGAGAGGTGGTGCATTCACTAGACTCTCCATCCAAGGGTTTAGGTTCAATACTCTGCATTCACGCCTTCGGCAAGGGATTAATCCACATTTGCCCCTCTTTCCCTCAAGGTGTCAAATGAGTACCTGGCAAGATTTAATCCTTGAAATGCACTGTGCGCTGATTGCAGCTGCCAGACCTAAAGTCAGGTTTATAGCATGCAAATTCTATTGAAGCACCAAAGGATGTTATATCATTATGTGATAGGCACTAAATGTGAATGGTTTATTAGTATTATTAGAGGTAGGGCTGGGAGTAAAACAGATACCCAGGGGTTTAGAACTGTCTAGTTACTTCTCTTTTTTTCAAAGTAAATGATAATGAGTGATACATAACATCATCTGAGCAGCAACAAACTAGTTTTCTTTGCAGGAAACCGCTGGTTTAACCAGCTGTCAACAGTTATCTGTCCATACCTGAATTAATGATCACAATAATCAAATATGAAGTCATGTTGGGAGCTAATAAAAATGATTGTAGGGGAGACTATAATTTTACCCTGATCCCCTAAGTTATATTCAGCATATACACATGATCTGATGTAACAACTGATTATGACAATGTGAACCACACCACAGGGTTTCACAATTGTCTGGAGAAGTAAATATTTGTAAAGTATGTCCAAGTTGTCTCTCTTCCTCTCTCTCTCTCTCTCTCTCTCTCCCTCACAATTGTTTTCTTCCTGAACAAATAGTCTATGCTATATTTGTGATATTCATTTATGTCTGTTTATATCCTGTTTTTCCAGACAATGCAGTATTTGTTGATGGGCAAGCAGCAAGACGGAGAATGTATGTGCAATCTAGCATGCCAGATGATCGCTATATCTGTAAGTATAGGGGTATGATTTGGGGGGGGGGGGGGGGGGGGGGGGTAAGGAAGGGAATGGGAGGGAGAGAGGGAGAGCAAGGCAGATATGAAAGGGGGAGAAACGGAAGAAAGATGAAGAGACCGAGACAGAGGCATTCCTGTAGACAAACATATATATGAGCACAAAGACAGGTACATCACTGATGAATAAACGTAATAAGCAAAGCGAGAAAAAAAAAATCTGTGGAAAGAGAGGGAGAGAGAAAGAGAAGGAGAGGGGGAGACAGAGGCTCATTGAACCATTAATCACTCGGGCAAGTACATAGTATAAGGGATTCATAAAACATCTAAGCACATAAAAAGAGACTACAATAGAGGGAGAGAACAAGAGGAACAGAAATAGAGAAAGCCAGCATTGACCACACAATCAACAAATGCATTTCAATGTAAATCCTTAAACATAGACGATACCCCTTCAGGTACACATAACTTATGGGGTGATCAATACAAAATGTTCCAGGGTTGCCAAATCCCTGCTCAAACCATTCAAGCAAAAGTAGGTTAAATTGTGAACTTGTCACCGGAAATTGGGGGTAAAATGATGATGTGGCCTGTTTACAGCCAGAAGGCTGTTAACACATTTATTATATACTTGATACTCCTTTATACAGTTGTAACGCATAGTTAATGCTCTTCCGGTTCTAAACAGATGGTTTCATCCGTGAAGAGCAAGAAGGGCATTATTCGTTAATACAAAGTTAAAGAGAAGGTTGAGTTCTGGGAAGAGGTGAAAAAAAAAATTTGTGAGCGTTATCATTCTTATTATGCAAGTGTGGAAGAACATCAGATAAGACATGTTCCCTGAAAAGTATGGCTCTTCAAATGCCTTCAAATTCTAAATATGTCATGTAATATCGTAAAACTCAGGGGTAGGATTTTTACGCCACATGTTTGTGTAGTCCCATATACATCTTTCTGTGTACAGTGTTTGTAACTTTACCAAGACTAGGCCAAATTTCATTTGATGATTCCAGAACCTTGCAATACACACAAATTCTTATATGCTAGATTATCAACCTTTTCTGGTTGCTTCCACACCTTTTCTTTCACAATGCAATCACATGACCAGAACTCAACTTCATCTTTAACGCCCCTTTTTGTAGAAGTATACATACTTCCTTCTTGAATAATCGCTTAATGCTATTTCTATGCGATAAGGGATCTGGGGTAACTCAGACTCAGGGACACCTCGACCCGCTGCAATGATTATAATTTTTTTGTCATTTGACCCTAACCCTAACTCTTACTCTAACGCTAACCCTAACCTTAAACCTAACCCTAAACCTAACCCTAAACCTGCAAAAAAAATGACTGTTTTTTGCAGCGGCCCGAATTCTCGCGGGTCTGAGTTAGCTCAAATTTTTGATAAGAAGCTGAAATATAGACAAATATGTGCCGCTCCCTGTAAACGTAATTGATGTGGTGAACAATACAAAAGTCTCCAGGGTTGTGAAATCTCTCCTGATCAGCTTTCCGGTAGAAGTAGGACCGGTCATGATCGCACCAGGTATCCAGACGAGAATAATCATGAACTCTTCATGAAAGAGGTCATGGCGAACGGGCATTACTTAATAGCTTCTCTTTTATGTGGCTGCACACAATACATTCCGTGCCATGCACTATAGAAATGCATTCTGCACCTATTTCAATAGCTTCTACATGGTACAATAGCTATTGAAAAAAACGTCATGTGAAATATGGTCCCTGCTCGCTCAAAGAACTAGAGATCCTATGGATATGCATCGGTAAGCTTTTTTAAATAGCTTTGCGTGGTACAACCGCCCAAACCTACTTTTGCGGCATTCATAAATTGCTGAAAATCAGTAGGTAACGGTGTAATGGGGGTTCATATCGCAGTATTGAGATTCAGGGAAAGAGGCCCACAGGGATACCTGCGAAATATATAATAGCAATGGGCCTATTGTTGTTCATCCCACTGCGCTTGCGAAATGCATCCATGTGTGGATGCTGATGCATATAACGATATATTCAGTAAGGGAAGTAAAAAATATGGGTATAAAATAGAAGCATACCACGGGCACCGTTTACTTTGCTTGCTACTCACCGAGACGGTCTAGTTGCTGTTGCTTAACTTATCAGGAGGTTATGGGTAATTCCATATTGTGTTTATTCTTGTAGCCTGTTCTTGTTAGAGGGAAGAGGTGTCATGGTCTAGTGGATATGTCCCTGGACTGTGAATCATCTGGTTGGTGGTTCGAGTCCCACTGTGGCACTAATAGCCTTTAGCGAGATATTAGAGGGGGTGTAGCCTGATGAGACTATGGGTCTTTCCAGTGGCCTGACTCGGGGGCCAATCGGGTATAATACGACTATGGCTGGTGCGACCGCAGCAATGACGAGCGTGCAACATATGCGAAACCAAAGCGCGAGGAGAGCTTTGGTCTGCTTCGCGAACGCTTACCATGTAGAGATTAAGTCGCTGACTACCGTTAATCAAGTCTGTCCGTTTACGTGCAGTTGTCCGTAAGAAGACATAGATGGGGTCAACCAGTATTTGCCAAGCTTCACCCCCTTTAATCTCTTTTTTGCCACTCTTCAGCCAGGTGTAGTAAATGGATTGCATGCTAGGAGGAAACTTCTGTGAATGCTTGTGCACCTTGTTCACGATAGCTGTGCTAAAGCTGGGGTAATAATTTGACGACAGGGCCCACAAGGAGAACAGGTTTTTTGTTTTTAATATATAAAATGCCATAACGAATCAGAAAAAGTGAGGAATTGAGAGACTCTCACCTGAAAATCCTAAGAGGTGCATTTGTCGAAATTTGATTTCCATCTCATGCAGCAATTCATTTTACAATAAATAAGGATCCTGTAAAGCCAGAAATGTTCTGAGATGTTAACCTTTTATGCGCTGTTAATGATCACAGTTTTTGATTAAGTTGAAACTTGCCCAATTGCAAATCTTTAGTTTTTTTAATCCCAATTCCACAGCATGAAGCCTCTGTTGTGCTGTGTATTACTTAACTAACATTTTTTTTTCTTATTTTTTATCCTCCCTTGTTCTCTTTTGTTCTTGTTGCTGTCTAGATTGTGAGGAATGCAAGGAGCGTTATGAAGGGGAGTGTCCTCTGCACCCCTTCACCATCATCGAGGACAAACCGGTCCCTGGGGAGTGCGAAAACAGGGCCAGATTGACACTCCCAGATTTCCTCTCCATCCGTCAGTCGGGTGTGGAGGGGTGCGGGGAAGGGGTGTGGGCCGAGAAACACATCCCCAAAGGGGTGCGCTTTGGGCCCTATGCAGGGGAGATTGTGAGCAATGATGCTGGCTACTGGAGTGGATTCGCCTGGGAGGTAGGCCTGCTTTGCTTTTAACCCTTTGATTTCTAAATTCTGTCATTCCCATTGACTTAGTACAGGTTCTCACAGGCAAAGGGTTAACAAGAAATGTGTAACCTTATGATCCATTAAACCATTAACCTTTTTAAGCACCTACCTGAAGATGGTTTACTTCAGCTGCAGGATCCGTTTCATATAATGGCTTTGCATATGATGCTTTTTCTGTAAATCGTGCTTGACGGATAGCGATGGCTATTACAAAACCTGGATATGTCACAGAATTATTGGCATGAGAAGTCTAGTATAGGGTATTATTATTATAAATTTACAAGTTAATTAGACGGACGTAGACTCTGATAGCACAAGAACTTGTACAGGTTGTCAAAAGCAATGTATGTCAACGAGTGAATTGAACATAAAACAAGGCATGTGATGATTATGTTGGGGCATGCCAATGGAAAGTTCAACAATAAACCTTACAGTCGATGTTTGTTTGGACATCTTTCAGATCTGTGTCCAGGGCAAAGTGATCCACTGCATCGACGGGAAGAACGAGAGGAAGGGCAACTGGCTTCGCTTTGTCAACTGCGCGCGCAACCTGTCCGAGCAGAACCTGGTGGCCTTCCAGCACCTCGGAGAGATCTACTACCATACCTGCAAAGCCATCGAGCCTGCCACTGAACTCTTGGTCTACTACGGGGAGGAATTCGCCAAGAAGCTGGACGTTGTCTCCGAGCTGGCCAGCCTCATGTATGAGTCAAGTAAGTCAGATACAAGAGCGATGTGTACCTGCATTTACCTCTCAGGATGTTCCAGTAGTCAATAGGCCTGATTTCACAAAGGTGGTTAAAAAATAATTAAAACCATTGTCTATAAGCTACCAATCTACTTTGGTTGGCCAAACAGGTGAAAAAGAAAATGAACAAAACTGTCAAAGTACAACCAAAGACAAAGACCTGGATAAGTTTTTGCCTCCATTTTTTTCAAAAGCTAAACAATATTCATATTTTTATTGACTTTTTCCCTTTGTGCTGTGGACCCTTTTAGCCAAAAGTGAGAAATCAGAGGCGTGGACCCATGTTTAGGTTTGGATTTGAGGCATTTTGTTTTTAGCTGGTCAGATTGGCTCCTCCATTTCCTAATAACAATACCTTAAGATTAAAAGGTCATTTTCGTTATGTAATCAATTTGAATGCTCCTAATCTTTGTTAAGTGCCTCGTTGCATATCGGTTTCATTCACCTGTTACAAATAATTGTATTGTAATAGTCAGAATTTAAATTGCATACATTGGTTGTTGCTAGGTCTGACAAACATTATGGCTCGTCCTACCTATCAACACGTAATGTATGCAAGTTACATTCTGACTATTGAAATATTATTATTTGTAACTGGTGAATGAAATCATTTGTAACGAGGCACTTAAAGAAAGATCTGTGAATGATCAGGTCTATATTGCAGTATGAATTTCAAACAATATTGCAAGTGCAAATCAAAGCGGGAAAATGAGCTCAATTTATTTTGATGTCGAAGATGAAAATCTGCAAATCTAATTCACATTTGAATCAGTTTGTAGTGTTTTCCATAATAGAACCCCTCTGAAAAAAGAAGAAGAAGATACTACACGTAGTAAGCATAGGGCAAAGGTCAAAGTCTCTGAGGTCAATTGACTTGACATTTTAATGTTAGTACTGTTCTAATTTCTGAGAATCTCATGAGAGATTTTGTGATATCTGATTGAGAGGGCATCTCGGTATTGACAGGGTAGAAGGTGAAAGGTCATTGGAGTGAAGCTACACAGAAATAATGTTATGATCCTGTTCTTGCAATATATCTGCCTGTATTATAGTCAGATATTGTGAGATTGTGCCATTTTGCTTTGTTGGGTCATGTATTACATTGATGTGAGAACTGTGTGAGTTTGAAGACTTGAGCATCAAGCTCAATCACTAACATACGAAGCAGACGTACTGATACTGTCCAAACAATTGCTTTTCCAGAATCTGGAACGTACAAGTGTGAGTTCTGCGGTCGACTGTTCACCATTGCCATCTACCTTGCCCGTCATCTCCGTTACTCCCACAACAAAGTCATGAAAGGATCTTCCACCAGTCATCATGTGGTCAAGAGCATCGACAGACAGACCCTTGCTGCCATGGTGGCGGAAGCCGAAGCCATGAAACGGTTTTCCAACAACGAGACTTTCACAGGCGAAAGGTCAGAGTTCAGCAGTCATGGTTCAGAGGCTAGAGATGGTGACTCAGAGTTAAGAGGTCAGAGTTCAGAGGTCATAGGTGAGAGTTCATATGAGAATGGAGGAGAGAATCCCGTAGAGCAAGCACAGATGAGTGAGAGCTCCCCAGGTTATGAGAATGGAGGTCAAGGGTCGGAGTATTATGATCCAGTAGGTCAGAGGTCAGATGAAGAGAGTGAGAGAATGGGTGGCTATGTGATGACCAATGGCGAGCCAATGATGGATCTAAGTTTGCAAAGGTACGAGGAGTATGGACGTAGTAACGGGGACAATGTTTGGGCGGAGATTGAGGGACCTAACAAGGGTGGTTTAGAAGATGCAGCAGGAGGTGGCAAAGCGTATGTATGCGGCGTGTGTGGGCAGCAGTTTGCTCTTGAACTGGTCTACAATGCTCACATGATTACGCACAGTGTTGTAGATGGTCACAAGTGTGAGTTGTGCGGCGATCTGTTCCCAACAAAGGAGGATCTTGAAGGGCATGCCTGTATGCAGGGCTCAAGGGTGGCAGAAAATGGAAACAACCAAATTAATGCTGCGGATGTCAACAAGCCATTCCTCTGCAATGTTTGCGGCAAACGTTTCAGCCATAAAGAGTACCTGCGCACGCATATACGCATCCACACCGGAGAGAAACCCTACAGCTGTCGCTTCTGCGATAAGTCCTTCACGCAAGGGAGCGCACGCAACACCCACGAAAGGACCCACACCCGGATCAAACCTTTCATGTGTGACGTGCCGACCTGTGGGATGAGGTTCAGAGACGGTAGTCATCTCCGAACTCACAAGCGCATCCACAGCGACTCCAAGCCATTCCAGTGCAGGTTCTGTGGCAAATGCTTCCTCTTTGCAAGTCAGTTGATGCAACACGAGCTAACTCATAGCTCCCTGAAACCCTACGTCTGTGGTGTTTGTGGACGAGGTTTCAATCAGAAGGCATACTTGCGTGTGCATGAACGTTTGCATACTGGTGAGAAGCCTTACCCGTGTAGAGTGTGCGGAAAACGCTTCAACCAGATGACATCCCGTAATGTCCATGAACAGAAGCATGGCAACTGGGGTATGTATGACTGCAAGAAGTGCAGTCTGAGCTTCAAACGAAGCAGTGACTTGCTTCGGCACGAGTGCAGTGGCATGCACGGGGTTAATGGTGTCCAAGCTATGCTTATGCAGCCGCCGATACATCCTGCCCCGGTGCAGCAGCGTCAGGTATTCCCTTGCAGGCAATGTCCTGAGGTTTTTGCGTCTTCCTCAGAACTGCAAAAACATCAGCAGTCCCATGTGCTGCGCCCGTTCTCATGCGATATATGCAGTAAACGTTTCACGCACAGGAGCTACCTGGAGATCCATGTCCGGATCCACACTGGGGAGAAACCCTACTCTTGTAAGTACTGCGGTAAGACCTTCAGTCAAACCAGTTCTAGGAATGCGCATGAGAGTATCCATGAAAGGATTAAAGCAGCAAAAGAAGCTGAACAGAATTGCAAGCAAGCGCAAGAAGCCTTAGAGAACGAAGCTGCAGAGATAGCACATGGAGAGAAGGAAGGCGAAAAGGCTCCAGAAACTAATAGCGAAAATTCCACTGTGCCAAATCTTCCAGTGCGTCAAGCTATCCAAAGCTGTCGTTATTGCAATAAAACCTTCACTGATGCTGCCTTGCTGGTCAGCCATGAGCAGACGCACATGCGGCCAAGGGATCATATCTGTGGTTTTTGTGGGAAGGCTTTCAGCAAAGGCCGTTATCTGCAAATTCATGAACGCACGCACACAGGCGAAAAACCATACCAGTGTCGGTACTGTTCCAAGCGCTTTACACAAGGGAGCTCTCGTAATGTTCACGAGAGAATACATGTAAGAAATGGGGACTACAAACTGAGCCCCCTGTCCCCAGTAGATCCAATGCCAATGCCTAGTTCAAACGTTCCATATGATACCATTCCAAATTACAATGCGCAGAATCTAATGGACCAGTCCAACTCTGCCTTGCGTCCACTGTACAATTGTAGGTTCTGCAGCATGCGCTTTGACGACACTGCTGCACTTGCCCACCATGAGAAAGTGCATGGTATTCGACCCTTCATCTGCAACATATGTGGAAGGACTTTCACACAGAGTCGCTACTTGCAGATCCATGTGCGCACGCACATCGGCGAGCAGCCTTACCCTTGCCGCTACTGCAGTAAGCGCTTCTCCCAGTGCAGTGCCAGGAACATGCATGAACGTATCCACACAGAGTTCCGACCCCACCAATGCCCCTTGTGCGGCAAGTCGTTCATTGTGAACAGCGCCCTGCAGAAGCACCTTCAGAAACATCAGTTCGTGGGCAATCCTTCCCTGCCCGAAAGTGAAAAAGCTCCACCGCCAAACCTGCTCTTACTCTGATGAGGGTTTAACCCTTTCACATATGTATTCACTGCCTTTGGATGTTTATAGTTCTTGTGTTTGCTTTGTGTCAGAAGGTGAAGACTTGATTTACATGCCATGTAAATAATGATTCCTTATGGACACCAAGAAGAAGCAAGGACCCGTACAAGGGAGTTTGCAGTATGCCACTTTACTTCACAATCAAACAGAGCCCCAGTAGATTGGAAGTCGAAACAAACCCTTTGTTTAATTGGAAAGAAAACAAATTCTGTCAAATATCTCTGGCAGATGATGTCTCTAAAGAACGTAATCAAATCGATGAACATTTTTTGGCTCTAGGAAGGCACTTGATCCCTTTAGGCCTGCAGGACTTGTTACAATTATAATTTCTTAACACATCGAAACTCAAGTTGCAGGAAATACAGAAGAGAGACAATTAATCAGCCAATACGTCAAGATGTCACTCTGAACCATACGCTATGCACACAACAATACTGTCACATGTACATGTGAAATAACTATTATACACTAAAAGCCTTAGATAAAGAAGACTAGAGTCAATGGAAATCAAATCATATCCTATGGGTCATTAGGGATTGGTTGAAGGGTCCAAGAACTTAAGTAAGTACAGGACTTTGCTGAAAACATGTAGAGGTTGATAGCTCGCATCTTGCCTGGTTTGTTACCATTTGTTAAAAAATAATTCTGATTTTGCTCTGAAAAGTTGAACTACCCAGGGGGATGGGTAATATTCGAACCACTGTGTGTTGTTAATGAGCAAGAGGGAAAGAGAGAGAGAGAGAGAGAGAGAGAGAGAGAGAGAGGGAGAGGTGGAGATGGAGGATAGGGAGAGATGATAAGGGGAGACGGAGTGAGAGAGAAAAAGAAAGAAACAGAGAAAGGAAGAAAGAGTTGATAAGTGAAGACAAGATAAGGAGATAGATGGGATGAAGAATGTGAATAAAGAAAGAGCAACAGCAGAGAGAGAGAGAGTGGAGAGGAGAGAGAGAGAGAGAGAGGGAGAGAGAGTGGGGTAGAGAAAGAGAGAGAGAGAGGGAAAAGGGGATATCAGTTCTTTGGGAAAAGAAAAGTTTACAGTTTAAATTTCAATGGTCCTCTGTTATGAAGAAACCCTGACCCTACACTGTAGTGCCATCATAATTACGTGCCATATAGTTCATTATTCTTCAACTCCAACAAAAGTCTGTCCATGAACGGACAGCTCGAACAGATAACGAACGATTTGATAGGAGGTTTCTGTAGCACAACTCAACCTTGCAATAACGTTTTATCAGCATTATGAGAGTGTAGAGAAGTATAGATGAATGATTCCAATATAAGATGACCGAATCCACCAAAAAGAGATGATTTAATCGCAGCTGTTTTTATGATGATGTAATTTTTGCCACAAGAATAAACCAAACTTTGTAATTCTGATCATGATATTTAGTCAGACTAATGTCATGATCACTAAACCTTGTATTTTTGTCTTTTTTTATACAGTTTTTAGAGATTCTATATTATTGGGATGAAATGACTTGTTGTTTTTTTTTTTTTATCATGGTGGTCATTCATATTTGTCTTGCCTGTGTATTCAATTGCTGAAGTAGACTATATTTTGTTGGTTTGTGTGTGTTTTACGGTGAAGAAAGATTTCAACGTAACTTCACCTAGTGTAATATGCAGCCCATTCAGAGAATCTTTATCTTTTATTTGTGTCATCTTGAAGTAGGTATCTGAGGTTTGAGAATTTCTTTTTCTGTGCAAATTGCAGACATAGACCAGTTTACAAAATCACATCTATTCATTGCATTTTTGTGGGGTTCCTTGTAATGACCCAAAAGCTCACTCGATTTGCGTCAGCAATGTAATTTTCTTTCACCTGGGCCTTTAAAACACAGTTTAGACAAAATTTCTAGCTCATTAAATACAATTTGGGGACTACATTCTCACTGTTAAAATACATTTTTTTAAAGGAATAAGTATACTAAAAGATGAAACCATATATGGGAACTGGTCTATTTTTATCGTCAGCAGAAAGGAAAAGGAATAGTAGATATACACACACATATTGCCAGATAAAAAAATACATTTCATGTTATTGTTGATGCCTTGTGTTTGTTTATTAAGATGCAACAGGCACTTTCATATTTTTGTTTTCACGGTACTTATATGGGCCCAAGGCCAGAACTTTATTGAAACTGAAACCTTGTAGAATCGCTCTTCAATGTATGCAAGATTTTTGTTGTGTAGAACTAGTTGCAATATAACTTTCTTTAGGCCAAACAGAGTATCTTGTAGCTTAGCAATATGTCTTACCATTCTTTCCTTCGCAATGCCAGGCTATTTTTTTTTAAAGGTCTGATTGTCTCTCGTGCTTGCTTTCTCGTGTTGGTTGAATGCAATTCTTCTATTTATAAACGGATTGAGAATGTGGGTTCAGTATTATTTTTAGTTTTGTATATGTTCTCAAAGAATTCTCTGAAAGTGTGATTGCCATTGTATGTGTTGTTTTTTTCCTTTTTAAAGACGCCATATGTTCATAACCGACACATTAATGTAGAAATGTTCATTTTTAAAAGGTGCTTGGATTGTCGATGTGTATAATAGCAGTTCAGATTTTACACTGTGGAAGTGTATTTTTTTTTAACTTTAGGATTTCATTCCATTCTTCTTTTATCTCCTATTTTTCTTTGTGTAGACCAATCTTTCCCATTCCCTCATAAATATTAAAGTATGAAAATATATCTTTTAAAGATCATTTCATTGAGGTGAAAGGACCAAAAAAAAAATGAATACTTATCATGTCCTGTTTTGGTGTATTTATGCAGATTAATGAATAATGTACATGTAATTGCAACTCATGTATTGTAAGTCTTCATCTTGTTTCTTTGTAATAGTTCAAATCATGTATGTGTATTCCTTCCGTGTGACTGAATTCATGGAAATTTTGCAATGTGGTAGCTCATAAGCATTATGTGTTCGTAATCTAACAAAGATTTATTCATCAACTTGTCATCAATGGTAGTGCCAAAGTGGAAAAAAAGAAAAGAAATTAAGGTCTTTCTAGTATGAAGAGTAGTATTCAAAAGTATACATGCATTTTGTATATTGTTATGATTATATCTGATGTCGTTGTACAGTGAGTTTTGTAAGTGTTTCTATCCAACTTGTTACACCCAGCCCGGCAGGCTTAAAGTGTTCGAGGAAATTTCAGTTAATTTGGGGATTTTAATTGCCCGGTAGGAAAAAAATTGCCCCAAATCTGAAAGTTACTAAGTTCCACACAGACTGAGTTTAGGGTATATGCTATTACCCTTTGGTTTACAAGTATAAGTCAGGATTACTAAGTCCTTTGGATGGCTTATAGCTGTATGTCCAGTCGTCCATCAATTGCTTTTTAAAATATTTTTTACAAGGATGAACTTCCTATCCGTCACCTATTCAGCATTTGGATAGAGTACACATCATCATCATATTGCTAAGAGCTAGAGTTCTGCAAATGAAGAAATCAGAATTAGAATTTTCTTCACTGGCAGACCCAGGGCTGTCAGAAAGGGGGGGGGGGGGGTTTTAAAAATCATTGAAAATCCCTGGCAAAGCTAAGACAGCATCCCAAAATACTGTTGTCAATAATTTTGTGCTCATCCATTTTTTCCCCTTGAAAGTGGGTCTCGTACCTCTGACTGATTGCCTCTGGTGATTGTGGCAATGTCTTAATTGGAGGCATGGGCTGGGTAGGTAGGTGCTGTATAGAAACACTCTTTTATGCCAATGTATGTATTCTATGGAGAAATGAATTCAAAGTGTGTAACATAGTGTAAAGTACATGTAAAGATGATCAAGCTTGAGCGTCGGGAGAAGGAATAGAAAAGAAGCGGAGGTTATTCAACTATGTTTTACGGTGGTGTATCAATTAACAAATGAAAATAATGTTTTTTACATGTGTAATTGTCTGTGCTTTGTACACATGAAATGTAGAAATTTGCAAGATGTTTAGTGCAGATTTGATTGTGTTGTTCACCCTTTGTTGAGGGACAATGGATGGGAAATATTAAATAAAGATATAGTGGAATAATTACTATCAAATTTGTACAAGGAAGATGTATTGTAAGACATTAGAGCACTCTGTTCGCACAAGTTTGTTTTCGTAAATTGCCAAATAAGCCTTTGATAAATGCAGGCAGGAAAATGGTGTTGGGATTAATTGTATTTAAGAATTTCATCAGTGAACTTGCACATATTTTACTTCAATTTGACAAATTTATATAGCACATGGAATCAAGTGGCTGCACTGCTGTCAAAATGACGATTAAGAAAAGTTAAGAATGCAGCTGATTCTTCGAACTAACCCTCTTGCCAGTGGTACGCTAAACTTTTAAACTTTTTAAAGTGATAACCAATATCATTTTCAGAGGTTTTCCCTCTTTTTTGTAAAGCATGAAAATAGGGTCCTAACCAGAAATCACCTTTGTTTAACTTCTATGAATATTTTTTTAAATTTGGGGAATGGAGAATAGGGAAAGAAATGTGCTTTTATGTGTATGTGTCACTCCTGAGTATTATGTTGCAAAGTCTGTTTGAATAGTCCAATGTGTAAGCTGAAAGGAAACAATCACCCCAAAGAAATAACTTTAGTTATTCTGAGGGATGTATTGTATTATTGACTTTTTAATCTCAAAGATTCCCCACCAGAGGGTATGCGAGAGGTATGAAGCAATATATTCGCAGCATAATGTACAGAGTCTCAGCAGGACACGGGCATCGTCATTTTCTTGATAACGTGACAAACTATGCAAAGTCATTTATCAAGTAAACATATTTTAATTTGTGGATAATTCCTTCCCAGGTGTGTGTTGTGATGAAGTATTTCATGCACCTGCCATTATCATTTGCACTTCAATTATCAAATTGCATAAATAAGTTGATGCTCTTCTGGGGTGAAGGTTTTGCTTTAATAGCTGAAACAAATTTGTCTATTGCTATATTTTATCATATTACTTTTAAGTAAATGAGTTAGAATTTATAAGTTTTTCACCAAAGATAATTTTTACCTTCTCAGCAATGATTTTCCCTCATTGAAAAGTAAAGGTTTTGTTGATGAATTAAACATCATTTCCAACTAGGTCTTGGTGCATGATACATGAACAGGTTTGCCTGGTACATTATCAAAAACATGGCTTCACCCATGACATGCTAAAAGGCATTTCATCATGCCAAGAATATCTTCATTTATATATCTTGTATGCTTATGTAAGGAAAAAATGTACATTAAAAAGGCAGGAATACAGCTCATCTTTCAGTATGCCTGCACTTGCTCTTTGGGTTGAGGTTTCCTTTCATTATTTGTATGAAGAAAAAAAAAATATGAATGATAGCTCGCAACATACATATATACCAAAGACGTAGATATCTTGTATTCTGAATGCAGATATTTTTTTGTTAAACAAATGGGACCACTAAATGTTGTTAAATATATGATTACTTCTAAAGTAATGTTTAGTGTAATTTTATCTGAATAATGATGTAAAAATGAGTATGTTTTTAGAATATGTACATGTATATGGGTGATTGTAGTTTACTAATGACCTAGTTAATCATGTATTGCTAAATCCTCTGTTTACAGGACTGTCTACTTTCAAGTTGTTACTATTCAATAACTTTCTAGAGTCAAACTCAAAAGGTGTTGTTTTTTCAGTGGTACTTATTTTTTTCCTAGTCATACCAATGGCTGATTCAGTAACTTATTTGTTTGCCTAGCAAGTGTGTAAATAATTTGTTATCGATTTTAGTTACTCAAGTAGATTCTTCCATTAAGATGTTAGTTTATGAATTGTGTGCAACAGCCTTCGTTGTGAAAGTGAATGATCCCAACCCCTTTCCGTGCTACTAGCTAGTTGGGTTCACACGGTGGTTTGTAGAATTAAAAGTTTAGGTCAGGATTTAAAACGCCGAGGTTAATCTGTTTCTACGGATGCACTCCTGGTCATGAAACTTTAAAATTACTTGAAATAATAAACCATGAATGATCTTAGGGTAACGCCATAACTTTGTGTTCTCTACATGTTCTCAATTGAATTTATAATCCAGCTCGTGTCAAGACGACCGTTTGCCTGGCTCAGGGTTTAAAACTCTGGATATGCTTTTTTTTGGTTCCATGTGAACCTTTATCAGGGTTAAATTCATTGTTTAAAACTTTGAGGTTTCACAAACTTAAAGTTTGAAAACAGTGACGGTCACATATGAACGTAGCTGTTACGAACAGTTATACTGAATGTGTTTTCAAGAGCCGATTTATGGACTTAATCTTCATGTAATTGTAACAGCTATACTGGTATAAGAACATTGACCAACTTGGCTGGCCGCAACAAGGCTGTAAAAGCTTTGTATTCATTGTAGTTAGCAAAACGTTTTCTTTGACAGTTAATTCCTCCTTGAATTTTTAACTTTAAGTGAAGGAGGGGTGGGATTAGTTGTCATTCTGGTATTCCATCAGATATTATTTTAAGTTTTATGAATATTCCAAAATGTGTGTGTGCTCGAATGTTTGCAGACATTGTAGTAATAAAAATACATGTATGATTATTTTTGATCTTGGGACTTTAAAAAAGTGCAACTCCAGAACACATCTTGGGTGGTCCTATAGGCACAGGTCTAACCCAATTAAAATTGCTTACAGATAATTAATAAAGGTAACAATTTCAAGCAAAAATGTTTTTCTGTCCACTAGAGAAAGTGCATATTCACAATAAGTGCCCTAGATCAGGTTCATATCTCGGTGTATAACATAGGAAATTATTAATAAAGGGTTGATGATTTTGTAGACTGTTGCACACATAATTTTGAGTGACTTATATATAAATGTGTATGTACAAATTAGTGTAGCGATAGGAATCGAAACTTCCTCCCCGTAGCTTATTTTGCAGAATGAAATGATTGAAAGTGGTGTATTCATATTGTATCCCGCGCTGTACCCCTGCCATATAAAGCATATAAATATGCATTCAATGTTACAATAAATGTGCTTGGAAATAATTCTTGTTTGTATTACATGTACATCATTCATGACAAAGACTAGTTCAAAGGGTACTCGAACGTGTGGATACTAAAGTACTTCTGCTCCTCTTTGAGATGGTGCAATTGGAGAATACAGTTAGAGTTACGTTACAGCAGTGGTAGTGGTGTCAATAAAATACCCCTTCTTTTAAGGGGCAAGGTAGGAGAGTGAAGATATTAATGGATGAGAGGAGAGGGAATAAGGAAATAGAGAAAGAAGATAGCAAAAAAAAAGTAAGGAGAGAGAGAGAAAGAAAGAAAGATAGTGAAAGAAAGAAAGGAGAGAGAGAAAGAAAAATGGCAGAAAAAAGTAAGGAGAGAGAGGGAGAGAAAGATAGCAAAGGAAAGTAAGGAGAGAGAGAGAGAGAGAGAGAAAGAGAGAGAAAGATAGCAGAAGAAAGTAAGGAGAGAGAGAGAAAGAAAGATAGCAAGAGAAAGTAAGGAGAGAGAGAGAGAGAGAAAGATAGCAAAAGAAAGTAAGGAGAGAGAGAGAAAGAAAGATAGCAAAAGAAAGTAAGGAGAGAGGGAGAGAGATAGCAAAAGAAAGTAAAGAGAGAGAGAAAGATGGCAGAAGAAAGTAAGGAGAGAGAGAGATAGCAAAAGAAAGTAAGGAGAGAGGGGGGAGAAAGATAGCTAAAGAAAGTAAGGAGAGAGAAAGGTAGCAAAAGAAAGGAGATAAAGAAGGAGAGAGAGAAAGAAAGGAAGTAAGGAGAGATAAAAAGGAGAGATCAAGACAAGGTAAGAGAAAGAAAAGAGTAAGGAGATGGAGAAAGAGAGAAGATAGAGAAAGTAAGTAAAGGGAGAGAGAGAGAGAGAAAGAAAGTAAGGAGAGATGAAGTGGAGGGGAAGGAGAAAAAGGTACAAAGAGTTGTAAAGCAATGAGAATTATCCTTAGAGGTTCGGTGCATGAATACAATTTCACTCTCTCTCATTTTCTTCACTTATCTCATTAATTCATGCAAGGGCCAGCATCATAAAGAGTTTTGACTGTAAATTTGCAAATAATCAAGATTTGTGACAGATTCCGACAGCGACTCTTTTAAAAAAAGGGCCCTAGTGGTACTCTGCATGTGAACATATTTTACACTTTTTTTTCATCTCTTCTGTTCCAAAACTCTCCATTATCCCAATCTCCTTATCTCTCTCCCAACTATTTCCTTCTGTTTCTCTCTTTCTCTGTATTGTTACTTTCATTCTCTCCTTCCCCCTCTCTCTTCTCTCTCTATCTCTAAAGGAAGGGTAAATTAATTACATGGAAATGAGAAATAAACCTTTAATTATTTTTAAAACCTCTTTAGCATCAAACACTTTCATAACAGTCTCATTATAAAATGGTAAAATAACCAAGTTTTTTGGGAAACTGGAATAAATAAATGAAGTTGGTCTGGGCCCCGTTCCTAAAAAACAGTCATAAGTCTAACTTCTTGACTATCCCATTGAAACGTGTGTTATAGCACATTATGCGTTTCAGTGGGATAGTCGAGAAGTTAGACTTACGACGGTTTCTAGGAACAGGCTCCTGATGTCTTAGATTTCTTTTGTTAAACATGATCTTGGACCCAGGGCAGGGTTAAATTGAATACAAACTAGAGTTTTTTTTTAAAGAGGTTCCACTGTATAGACTAAATCAAGATTATTGCATATATATGTTCAAATACAAGTACAGTGGAAACTTTGTATAAAGAGCTCCAATATTAAACGAGGTGTCTGTTGTAACAAGGTGATTTTGCTGATCCCAGCCCTTTATATTCTTTAATTTTTTTTAACCCTGATGTAATAAGATTCCTGATACAACCAGAGACCTTGTTATAGTGAGTTTCCACTGTACAAATAATAAGCAACGTTCAATAAACATGAATACATTATGGATGATCGATTTTAATACTGTGCATATACGCACCAAAAACACCACATGAAATTAATAAAATGCTTGCAACTATTTATTATTTCCATTACTGAGCATTTCCGTGCATTTAATCTCTAACCATGAACATTACTTGCCTTCATACAAGAGTTGATAAAGAAGGTGTTTTTTTTTTTTTAAAGGTCAAAGGGCATTGAAAAATGCTTCACTGTAAACTCATAACACCTAAAAATTTTGTTGTTCCTTTTCACCTTATTTCACAGTATGTTGTATTTGTGCATAGCACAATGCTGCACAAGTTGTAAGTCATTATAAATCAGAAATACTTTCAGACTTGTAATGTATGGCAATAACCATTCAAGAATTGAAATTTAAAACCTGTACAGCTCTTTCTAGCTATGACTTTGTTTGAAACATTATGACGCATCACTTTTCAGTTATCAGTGCAAGATTAATTAAAACCATACTGAAAATATGTCCCTTTGAAAATTAAGACAAAATACTTGATCACAATGCTTTTGATTTGTACATTCTCACTTTTGAATTGTAGTCAACAATGCATGCACATGTACCACAATCTGGCTAATAACATTGGAAGATGTGCATGTATATAGTAAACAGAATTTCTTGATTTGGGGAGAATAAGGGTTAAAACAACAACCACTTAAAACATGGTTTAGCCAAGTTGTACCACAAGTTGTTAGAAGTTAAGCGTCCCTATATCTTTTCTCTGCCGCTAGATTGACTACCCAAACAGTTGTCAATGAACTATCAAATGTCAAATATTTACATTTTTATTTCTTGTTTGATTAAAAAACAAATGCTACTTAATAGCATACATGGTCACCTTAGAGCTAAGAGGACATTAATTCATTACAGGGACTGGATAGCTTAGTGCGGGCTCCAGAGGGCTCTAATAGGGGAAGATCAAGCATTTATTCTATGTGTACCCACACACTTTGATAACTCTTTGGGGAAGGAGCACAGGTATAGAGCAAAAAAGGAATTACAAGACCAATAATGACAGGTTGTCATATTTACAATTTCTGATCAACTGAAACTATGCATTCAAAAGTAATCATTCAGTCAAATTTGCTCTCCAAAGACAATATCATAGATTGATGAATTCTCAGTTCCCATCTGTTATGACAATTTCAAATATTGAACAGATAGATAAACAAACTTTGAACTTCTCCCTCTTCTTAACAGATTCTTTAAGGTACCGGTATACAAACTTTTCATCACAACTTGGCTTTGAAGCTGAACTAATATAGTTCATTAAAAAAACAGAAAACAAGCAAAAGAAAAGACTTTTCGTATTACAAACTCATGTACTATGCAAGAGATAACTAAATACAATTAGAAGAATTAAAAATAAAAAAATGTACATATTTAGAGTGCCTTAGGATGTTTTCAAGAACTCTTAATCATTAAAATGACACATTGTGGCTTGGAGGCAAGAAAATGTACAAACTCCTCCAAGGTACTGAATTTCAGAATATGCTGGAGAGTTCCAATTTTTACAGAATTAATATAACAATCCACAATCCTAAAATAACACATGACAAAGATACAGGGGTACGGATTTGATTGTATATGGCCATGGTTATGGTAAAATACAGTGCTGGGTTTAAGTTCACAAATGTGATTAGTGTTGGAAAGTGGCCGTAGAGCCATTAATTCATCATGATCATATTCAGAGTATAGACAAAAATTGTGATTCATGTATATTGCAAGCTATCTTGAAATTGATTATAAGCTGAACAAACATTATTGTAAATATCAGGAAATGTAGTACATGAACATGTAAATTGCAAATTACAAGTAAAACTTGAGAAAACACTGACAAAATTTGTTCAATATTTGTCAACAGTTGCCTACTAGTTCCATACATACGTTTAGTTATTTGAAATTCGCTCTAAAAAAGGGTGAACATGCGTTAGAAATAAGATTAAAGAAAAGGAAAAAAACAGAACAAAAAACCCCTTGCAACTCTAGTAAGCATATGCCAGTACAAAAACGTACTAGAATAATTCAACACATTCACCCTTTCCTACAAAATGGCAAAAGCACTGTATTACAGTCAAATATATTCTCATCGAAAAACACAAAGAAAAAAGAATTAAAAATGATCTTCATGTATTATTAGTACAAACCAGACAAACTTTTATAATCATGAAACACATAAACATGATAATACATTATTTTTCAATAGTCATAATTTGTCCATCCAAACTGGACCCAATAGCAGGTTAGTATAAAATTGTCCATATTCATAAAAGAGTTGATTACTTTAGTTCTTTTTTCAGATCAGTTGCAGCTTCTCAAATGGCAATAGATGATGACATGAAATGCATGGCAATAGCAGAAACTGAAAAAGAAATTAACATTATGATCGTACTTGCAGTCTGTTGGCCAAATTCAGAATAATTGTATCATTGCATGCCTCACACAGAAGGGTGTGAACACAGCCAGCCGAGTGACAGTAAATTGTCATTTTTCAGCAATGTGATTCATAAAACACTGACCACATTTTACTTTATCTTTACAAGATACATCTATTCCTACTTTGTCTAAATTGTTCAGTCATGGGTGGTTAATCCTCTGAATAATTTATTACAGAAGTCAAATAAAATGTTCAAAATATGTGTGCACATCCTAAATTCCTAATCATACTGAGCAAATAAAGGTAGCTGTGTATTGTTTAACAGTCAACATATCCTCTGCTCAGATCCAGAAGGAAGTTAAAGATAAACTCCAGTTCTGGTAAAAAAAAGAAAATTAATTCTCACAGAATCAAACGAAATTTACACTGAATGTTCAACATTACAAATAAATGACATGTGCCAAACGATTTTGAAAGAAAATGTATACTGGCTGAGTAATGAGCATAGAAAGACAAGGAAATCAAGGTAGTACCAACCCCGACACCATGTGTGTTGTCCCATATATAGCTTTCTGTGTACAGTGGTTGTTACTTTACCAAGACTCGGTCAAATTTATTATGATTTTGATGACTCCAGAACTTTGCAGTGCACACAAATAATTACATGCTACATGATCAACTGTTTCTTATCCTTTCCACACCTTTTCTTTCACAATGCTTAGTTTATCTTTAACTCTATGTCTAAAAAAATATATCATGAACAGCTCTGTGTAAAAGCTGAAGTTTGGCATTTTGAACTTGATTTCAGGGAGAAAAACAGAAATATTGTGTCTTTTGCTCACATTTTTGCTGACTTCATCAGAACAGAGACAAAGATTGCAAAAGCAATGCACACCTGGGCCCTGTTTCATAAAACTTGATATCAATCACAAATTACAAGCCACTGTTATAAGCTACCGAAACCATGGCATCTGATTGGCTGAGAGCAAATTTGTCATAGAAATTTAGCATTTTTTACAGGTAAAAAGTTTTATGAAACAGGCCCCTGTATCCTGCTATGGGTGCGTTTTTTCCCTTCTTCATTTGACATTGGGGTGATAAAAATTTGAATTACAAATCAAGAGGTTCTTGCTTGATTTGCATCCCCATCCATTCTTGATCATCCTCAGTGCCATCAACTAGAGAATCGCTAAGATGGTTAGAATTCTCATACCCTAAGTTATCATTCTGATCTTCAATAAACGCTTGTTCTTGGGCCCGTTCAAGCTCTGCATCAGGTCCCAGATCTTGATCCTCAGTCTGGCCAAAGTCCACCCCCTGTTCATAGCCCAAGTCTCCTCCATTAAGGTCCAGATCATCCATGGCCCCAGGACCGAATGGGCAAGAATCTTCATGGTCCGTGCAATCCACCCTCAACTTGAATTCCTTGGCACAGAATTGACATTGAAAGAGGCCTTCTCCGTGATGAACCCTCATGTGTTTCTCTAGTCTGATGCGTTTCCAGAAAGCTTTGGAACACTTTTTACATTTATGCTTCTTCTCTGCGACCTTAATCTTCATACCGTGGACATTCTTGGATGAGGGTTTGCTACCTACATGTATATCCCCACCCTTAAGTTGGGCAGCTGCCTTGCGTCCAAGGACATGGAAGGCACAGGAGTCTCTTTTGATGTGTCGGACAAGATGGTGGCGCTGAGTGAAGGCAAAGTTGCATTTATCACATTTGTAAGGTCTGTAATCCAGCTCGCCTGCTGAAAGAAGGGAAGACTGGTTTACAGGGGATGAAGATCTTCCGGTCAATAGGGACTCCATATGAGACATTGGCTTGCCAGAAGAAGAAGGTCGTACCAACGAGGGCGAGAGTGGAGCCTCAAGACGTTGTTGCAACAAGGATGGTTGTTCATGTTGGACAGCTTCATTATGCAAATTCCCTTGGCTTGTTATGTTGGTTATAAAAGGACCATCACTTACATTGCCATCATCAGCAATAAATTGTACTTCAGCTCTATCTGCTCGTCCGTGAGCTCTTTGAACAGTATCATCTTCTACAGGTTCTTTAAGTTTCAGAGGAACCCCATGCTTGAAAAGCATATGCCTTGATAGACTCGACTGCTGCTCAAACACAGCATTGCAAATGTCACAGACAGACATCTTGCTGAGATCCTTCAGAGGTTTTTTGCTTTTACCAGATGCTTTCGAGTAGATCTTCCTGTGTGCTTGACGCTCATGAGCCATGCAGAGTCCTTTCAGCCTGAATGCAGACGGGCAATATCTGCAACGGAACAGTTTCTGTTTTGGAGATGATTTTTGCTCCATAGCTTTCTTGGAAACAACATTAGGTGAAGGCTTGACAGATGTCGCTGGACTGGAACTTGGTAAAACCTCTGCCACTTGTTTTGCCAGTGTCTCTGAATCTGGCATTGCATTGGCAACTGGAGCTGAAGTTGAGACAGTTGAAACTGATGCAGAGACACTGGAAACTGATGCAGAGACACTGGAAACTGATGTTGAGACAACTGTAGATGTGCTGGGCCTATTCTCTGCACTGGGTCTTCTTTGAGAACTTAAACTAGATCCAGAAAAGATACCAGGAGATGTCTTTGACCGGTCTGTAGATGATGGTTTTTGAGCTGCAAGATTTGACACTATTTTCTCCAGTCTACTAGCAGATGAAGACTGTCCTTCTGGTCTTCTGGTTTGCTGAAAAATACTCGGCAAGACGCTGTCTGAAGTGTCAGGAAGCAGGGCTTGATAATCTCCAAGGGCGCTATCCTGAAGAGATCCTAGATCGTAGTTGTACTCTGGCTCTTCCACAGGCTCTGGCTTTACCACCAGGACTCCAGTAGATGGTCCCTGCTGTACCACTTTCTCAGCAACATATGGAGCTATAGTGTCTTCTTCCAGACCGGGTTCTGTCTTCACTCTTACAGCTTGCCCGTCTTCTGGATTGAGCCTGTGGTTGAACTCGGATGACAATAACTGCAGCAACATATTGTTCCAGTCTGGGTGGTTTAGCTCATGTTTCTCTCGCTCCTCTGGGTTGGCGAATCTTAGAGGACACTGACTGCAGATGAACAGCTTGTGATATATATGTTCGTGAATATGAATGCACAGCATACCGGCCGAGTTGAAGTAATTACCACAGACTGGACATGCTTGGGGTGCTTCTGTGGCAGGATTTTCCTTCTTTTTGGGACACCCAAAGCGGGTGTGCTCTTCCAACAGGGTCTTCTTGGTGACTGAATACCCACAGTCCCTACACATGAATATAGCTGCCGTCAATTTTTCCTGAGAAGTGGTGGGTCTGGAATGTTCCCATTTCATGTGCTTGGCATAGTTTGAGAGAGTCTTGTAGCCCATACCACACTTGGCACATACATGTGGTCGATCAGGGGATGGCTTGTGAAGCTCCAAATGGAAGCGTAACTGTCCATTTTTGACAAATCCTTTCTTACAGTAATGACAGATATGTCGTTTCAGCTTTCCACTCCGCGACAGTTGAGGTTGTGCCATCTCTCCTGGTTCTGCATTAAACTCTGTATTACTGGTAGTCATAGTATTGTTTTGCTCATCTAGTTTTTTCTTTCTTTCCTTTTCCCTTGCCAGCTTGATACATTGAACATTCATGTTGACATGCTTGCTCAAATGTTGCTTAGTACTGTAACCAATTTGACAGCGCTCACATCTGAAGGGCTGGTTTTCCCAGTTGTCATGATTTTTCATATGTGTTTCGAGATGAGGTCTGGCAAGAAATTGATAGCTGCATATGGGACACTCTAGATTTTTATTACTAAAACCTTGCCTAGTAGCAGCACTCTCTTGACCTTCAACACCCTCTACAGCAGAAGATGCTGTATTCATATTTTCGGTTCCATCTCCACCTAGCTGAATTGTCTTAGCTTCTGGAAGGTCATCAACAAACTTACAGGATTGTTTTTCCAGGTGCTCTACCAAGTCGCTTTTAGTTTCAAATTTCTCCTTACAACGAGGACATCTGACCCCGTCCTGTTGACCTTTCCCCCAAGGATGAACTACATTACAGTGCCTGTGGTAGTCCAGAAGTCTTGTGTAACCCAGAGTGCAGATTTTGCAAACAAACGGCTTTGTGTGTGCTAACTTGTGAAGACGTGTATGCTTGCGCAGATGGATGACAGTCATAAAGGCAAATCCACAGGTTTGACATACAAATGGTCGTGCCCTATCCGACTTGTTTGTTCTATTGTGAACTGGTATTCGACCTGCTGTCATATTCCAACTACTTGTACTAGCAGATGGCACCTCAACTTCCACTTGATTTGTTTGCTCTGCATCGTCTCTTAATGGAAGATTCTCTTCATAACTCTCTTCCATTGTTTCCACATTCACTTCAATATCCTCTTCTTGCTTAATGACGGAGGGAGAGAATCCTTCTTGGGGCCTGATAAAGCCAAGGGCATGACGTCGCAAGTGCTTCTCAAGTTCACTAGGTCTTTTATACCTTTGGTCACACTGGTCACAGCAGAACTTCTTGTCATGTCCAGTCTCTCTGATGATACTCCTACCACCTAGGTTGATGACATCCCTCTGAAGACCACCATGATCCTGGCGTACGTGCTTGGTGAGCATGATTTGATTGCTGAAAGGAACAGAGCATATTTTACACACGAATGTCGAGGTTCTTGAGCATCTTTTCATGTGTACAAGGTAGAGGCTCTTTGTACGGAATGACAACCCACATCTCTTGCAGCGGTCCGAGGTTGACTTTTTCCTTGCCTGCAAATCTGGATGAATGAATCCAGGAGCTCTGCGGTGCATCTGTACATGCCTTTCCAGGTGGGTTTTGGAGTAGCAGGCAAATCCACAGGTCTTACATGAAAATGGTCTTGTATTAGATACACCCAGCTTGTGAACTCTCTCATGTCTCCAGACAGAGGATCGATCCTTGTAGGTAGCAGGACAGTAGTGGCATTTATGCATATTCTTTCCTAAGCTAGCCTTCAGGGAAATTAGATCTGGTTTAATGTCTCTTGGTGGCAGTTTGGATGTACTTGCTAAACCTTCGCTGCCAGGAGCACTGCCAAAGTGTTTAACTCGACCACGATGTCTAGACAGACCAACCATTGTGTTGTAGCCAATCTTGCAAACGTTACATTTGTAAGGTTTGTTTGCACTCTTCGCATGAACACGCAAGTGTTTGTAGATTCCTGAAGAATCACTGAAGTTATCCTCACAGATGGGACACTTGTAGGTTTTCAGTCCTGTGCGTATCGGTTTCCTGAAATCAGGCGTCACATTGTCTTTGGGATCTTCATTGTGAACACGCATTATATGCTTTGTCCGTTCTTTAGTGCTCTTGAATCCAAACCCACAGTGTGAACAACGGAATGGCAAGTTGTCTCCGGTTTCATGTCGTTTCCGATGCCTGTTCATGTTGCATCTCATGGTGAATGTATCTCCACAATACTTGCAGGCGAATGGTCTCATCTTGGAGGGTCTGCATGGAGACCTGATTGGAGACCTGACTGAAGGGGATACTGGCTCAGGGGTAACCTTCAGGCTATTCAATATCTCTGCGACAGGTTCTTCTCCCACATTGTTTGAAAATCTGCGATGGGCTCGTCTTAAATGCTTAGTCATGTTGCCAACAGAATAGAACCCAAGGCCACATTCAACACACTTGAAGGGTTTGCCTGCACTCTGTTTGTGGAGACGGATGTGCTTGTATTTGGTAGTCCTCAGTCGGAACCTGTCACCGCAAATTGGGCATGGGAAGGGTCTATCTGACATTCTTACTAAGGCTTCCCCACTATTTTCAGTTAAGTGTTCAGCCAATCCACTTTGTTCCTTTTGTCTAACTGCAGACTGTCTTGGTGAAACACTATGAACCTGAATATGGTCATCTAGAAGATGCTTGGCTTTGAATGTATCACCACACAATCTACATCGTAAGGGCCTCTTGGTCTTGATATCTATACTTTCTGCATTTTCTAGTTGAGAATACATTGTAACAGGGTCGGTCCGCACTGGAGTCCCTGGCTGACCCGTATGGACTTTTTGATGCTTCTTCAAGTTTGTAGAACTAATAAACCTGCACTGACAGATGTCACAGACATGATTCCGCTCATCCTGTCTATCATGGCTATGCACTTTGGTATGTGTCGTCAGTGAACCTTTGGTTTTGAAAGTGCACAAACACTGCTCACAAGAGAAGGGTCTTTCCTCTGCATTTGGTATTGTCCCTTCATTATCTGTACTCAGAAGGAAACCGTCGCTTTCTGTTTTAGTATAGGTCTTTGAGGGCGAGGGGTTGCTTTTACCCACTTTGATACGGTGAGAGTGCATGTGATTAGACAGTCCTGATCTCCTCATGAATCTCATGAGGCAGATGCGACACTGATAAGGCCTATCTGATGTCATATCTACAGAACCCATGAGCTCTTCCTCCCATACAAACTCTACGTCTGGGTGAACTTTCTTGTGATTGCTGACACCGGAACGTCTTGTTAATGTTTTCTCACACACCGGGCACTGCAAGCCTTTTATAACAAACACCTGCTTATCACCATTCCGGAAAACCTCTGTTGCATTCACAGCATGGCCCGTCCCCCGCATAAAACCAAAGTTCAACTTGGAATGGGAGCGTTCGTGTATTGTAAGGGATCCCCTGTGCCTAAAACCGGCACTGCAGTACTTACATCTGAACATTGACTTAAAAGATATGGACTGGGTATGAGATGCCAGATGTTTGAGCAGCTCTTGCTTGGTAGTGAAAGAATTCCCACACTTTACACAGTCGTAGGAAACTGTACTAGTGGGGGTAGATGTAGCTGCTTGCGGACTGTGAATCTGACTATGCTTGGCGATGCTAGTTTTGGTCTTTGCATAAATCCCACAGACTTTACACTGGAAGGGGCGATCTCTGGACTTGATATGGCGAGGGATGTGTTTTTTCAGGTTCCTTGCATACTTGTAGCTAGTACCACACTTGGGACACACATGACGCCTTGCTTCTTTCCCACTTAGAAATGGTCCTTTATCTGTCGGTTCCACAGTGAGATTCGGTGGAGAAGTTGTGGATGTTTGAACTCTCGACTTCCTGCCAGGCATTTCATTCAGGAGCATCTTTGTCTCCGCGATGTATTCTGGAGTATGAACCCTCATATGGCGTGTGTGGTTGGAAAGTCCTTTGAATGCAGCCAAACATTCAACGCATTTATATGGACGGGGGAATCTTGAGTGCTTTTCGTGAACTCTCGAATGGCTCTCCAGACCCCAGAATGAATCAAAACGTGCCCCACATCTGTGGCACACATGCAGTTCATTAGGAAGTGTCACAGTCTGTGGTGCGCTAGGGAGTGGTGTCGTATTAGGTTCCATTTTGATTTCTTTTTTGCCCAATGCACTGGCATCGATATCGGCTTGGTCAAGCCCATGGACAAACTTCAAATGCTTGGTTCGATCAGACTGTCGAATGAAGGCTAGATCACATAATGAACACTTAAATGGACGAGAACTAGATCCCTGGCTGTGCTGTTTCAAGTGTACAGACAAAGCATATGAACTCTTGAATGTTCCTCCACACTTGTCACAGTTGAAGCCTTCCGTCTTGATTCTGCCAAGGTTTGGGTTTGCTCTGTTTTTCGCTGCCCGCAGTTCTTCTGCATGTTTCTTCTTCATGTGGCCTTTCCACACCTCCTTGCGGTTGAACGACCAAGAGCAAAATTTACAGGTTAATGGACGCTCACCGCTGTGGATACGCAAGTGTCTCCTGACATTGGCAACAGATGAGAAAGTGGTACCACACTCATGGCACATTAGAGGGTCTCTTTTTAGGTTCGAATGAAGAGAATCTGCAGATTTCTGTTTTTGGAAAGGCAGCTTGATCTTCAGAGTGTTTGGTGCGTATCCTGGTGAATGTGAAGCAGATGCTGCTTTTGGTTGGTTAGGTACCATCTGTCGATGCTCATTAGGATGATGGCGAGAGTTATGCATTAGCAGGAGACATCTTCGACGGAAGCTCTTGGTGCAAAAACTGCAGGGGAATGGCTTCTTGAGCTTGTGCCTGTAGCGATGATCCTTGAGATAAGATCGCTTGGAAAAGGTAAGGTCACAGATCTCACATTTGAAGGGCTTGTTTGGGTCTTTCGATCTCAATCCTGGTGGATGTTGAGTTTTGATATGGTCATCTAGATAGCTCTGTCTTACAAACCTCCGCTCACAAAAGTCACAGAGGAGCGGTTTCAGCTTGACATGGGCTTGCATGTGCTTCTTCAGAGTGGCAGAGAACTCGAAACTTTTACCACAAACTTTGCAGACATATGGCCTGTCTGAGATTGGTTCAATAATCATATCAGGCTGAGAGATTTTCTTCTGGTCCATGGACTGATTCCTTTCAAGAGCCTTGTTGATAATCTCTTCATATTTTGCATCTAGAACACTGTCCTCAATAGCAGAGGTATCTGCCTCGGGGTGCACTTCTTTCATATGGCTGATCAGGTAGGCTTTCCTTGTAAACTGTCTTTCACAAAAGTCACAGGGATATGGCTTCCCGAAGTGCAAGAAGAGATGTTCCCTCAGTGAAGACTTGGCAGTAAATGCTCTGTCACATAATTCACAAGCAAAAGGTCTGTTTTTGCCATCATCAGGACATCTCAGAGGAATAACAGGCTGTGGGGCTAGGGACGAGTCACCCAACACTTCACCTAGGTCCTCACCTGCGAAGTCATCACTTGCGAAGTCATCACTTGGGTTATGTACTGTTGAGACAAGTGACTCATTACGAGTTTGCGGCTTTGTTAACAAATCTTCAAGAATGGACGCTGTGGATTCATCAACTTCGCCAGCATTGTTAACACCACCATTGTTGCTTATTGCTCCTATCCGTCCATGCTTTACCGTTTCCCTCTGCTGTTGTTTGTGTGATATCATATGTCTCTCTGCCTCATAGGCTCTCTTAAAGTCCATGGGACAATACAGGCAAACATATGGTTTGTATCCCCAGTGAACATATATGTGCTCCAAGAGATGTGCTCTCTGCTTAAGCTTCCTTTTACAGACCACACAGGCCCAAGGTCCATCCATGCTATGAATCTCTACATGAATTTGCAAGTGAGATTCCTCAAGGAATGTGGACTCACAGAGTTGGCATTTGAAGGGTCGAGGAGGCCTAACCTCATCAGGGAATGTCCCAGCCTCTACAGAGATGTCGTCAATGCTATCACTATCCCGAAGAGAAGAAGCAGCAGAGCTGGCTGATATGCTTGATGCAGTCCCCCAGATTTGATGAACTTTAGAGTGGCGTTCTAGCATCTTTTTGGAAGGATAACTCCGGTTGCAGGTTTCACATTTAAACTCGCCCTCCCTTTGGTCACTACTTGTCATTGTAGCATGTGCCTTACCACAGTTTCCTTCATGCTCTCTGAGCTCATCTCTATCAAAGAACTCAAAGCTACAGAACTTGCAGATGTAATTGCCCACATCAGACACAGAAGAAGAATTCTCAAACTGGTTGTTCTGTGACAGAACCAAAGGAGGGGGATGAGGCTTCTGAGCGGCACGGATCAATTTCTTTTGATTTCTCTTGATGTGGACTTTCAGTTTCTTATTGCGCATGAAGCCCTTTGGACAGTATGGACACACAAACGGCCGATGCCCGGTATGGCTGTATTCATGTTCTTTTAAGCTGGACTGACTTTTGTATGTCTTTCCACAAGTACCACAGAAGAATGGCCTTTCTTTATGATCAACCTCATGCTGCCTAAGACTATCCTCATTAATGAATGACACAAAGCATGTTACACACTGAAACAATGTATGTGTCTTCTGGTGTTCTTCAAGAGCCTGCCTGTTGTGACACGCCTTTTTGCAGATGCTGCAGATATTTTGCCTCCATACCTGTTGGGACATTCCATCTTCAATTTTCCTGCTGGCCAAGGAGTTGACTGTACTTTCACCTTGATCCTCGTCACCAGGTATGACCTCCACTATCTCTTTCTCCATGTTTACATTGGCAGCAGGGTTGAAATCGCCGTCCAGGGCATAATGAGAACCAACTTGTGCTTGGTCAGCATATGCAGTGTCGTCTACCTGGATAAAATCTCCCACAGTAGAAATTGGGTCACATTGGTCATCTCCTACTACATTAACATCAGACAGCTGGCCTAAAGTCTCATCTGCCATTGCATGTAGACCTGCATTTGTAGTTGGGTCGTCATGTCCATTAATAGTTATCTGGTCAGCTTTGTCCATGATTTGATCTGAGGACTCCACTTCATCTTTTGAAGAATGCACTGAATGATCTGCATCCTTGTCGACAGACCCTTGTTTCCTTTCACTGTCTACTTGCACTGGTCCATCCTTTGCTTTGGCCTCATCGGCATCCTCTAAACTGGTTATCTCTACCACATCAGCTTTCGCAATAACAGGTCGTTCTGCAGCCTTAGAGGTTGTCCTTTTTCCAAGGATTGGTCCAAACTTGTCAAATATGTTATCACTCCTGGCACCAACATCACTGCTGCGCTCTTTTGCAGTCAGTCCCGTTGCTGGCTTCACGCTTTTCTTTATCCCCAAGAGAACAGTTGTCTTCTTCCCTTCTGCATTGCTAACCCTCTTTGTCATGGTGTCTTCAGTGTTTGAGGAAGCCTTACCATCGGCAGTAGCTTCGGTGGAGGGCGTCGTCTGTTTACCTGTGACCCCTTTACCTCCATTGCTGTGTCTAGCAGCAACATGGATCTCCAGATATTCCTCCTCATCAAAGAGCTGTCCACATTCATGGCAGAGATGCCAGTCAAGTTCTGAATTATTTGGGGGAAAGGGAAACAAAGGGAAAAAATGGTTAATTACAGATAAAATGTGATACAATTTTGTGTAATGAGGATGCTACTTTGAATACTTTTGAATACAAACATAGAATGTTTGGTAATAGTAGTTCTTTTTATACCTGCGTTTTCAATGGTAGTTGTAAGATTTCAACAGGATAAGTTTGCATCTTGAAACTTGACACTTTCCTAGAGTTACATGAATCCATTAGTTTTCAAGAGATATCTTAACACAAGATGAGCTGCTCTGATAATTTTCTTTATGGGTGAAGGACCACTCACAAATTAAGTGAGAAGATAACATTCATCCAGTTTATAAGTGCTCTGTGTAGTAAATATGCATGGATTTTAATCTTTAAGCATACAGGAGCAAACTTTGTTTCAGCTCAGTGTAAGGTAAATCTAAAGGGTAATTGAATCCCACACAAAGGAGCCTTAACCCTGAAAAGATTGGGAAATGTTATATCTAAATCCCAAATGCATTTTTTAAAATAATTATCGCTAATCAACTATTCATATATCTGCAGAGTAACAAATCTGCATTGTGTACAACACATTTGGGGAAATGCATCAAACATGGAAGGAATGTCTCCAAGTCTTGCAAGTGTTGGGTCCCCCACATCATCTGTGTACATCATCTATATCCGATCCACTCAAATGCTGAATAAGAAATGCCATAATATCGTGTGTCTTGATTTTGTATTTGCTGTACTTTGCAGAAAAGGCAAAAACACACAGAACACATCTTTCTCCTCACCATTTTCATNGGTTCTTGAGATATCACGCTAACAAACTCAATACAAGGAATTTCATAAGTTGACCTCTGTGACCTGTGACCTTTGACCTACGTACTCCAAAATCTAATCAGATCGTCTTCCTATGGTGATATACTATTCCCGAGTCTTAAGTTTAAATCTTAAATGGTTTTTGAGATATTGTGATAACAGTCAAACGGGACGGACGTACAGACGTACGGACGGACAACCCGAAAACATGATGCCTCCGGCACCACCTTCGGTGGCGGAGGCATAAAAATAATTATCGCTAATTAACTATTCATATATCTGCTGAGTAACAAATCTGCATTGTGTACAATACATTTGGGGAAATGCATCAAACATGGAAGGAATGTCTCCAAGTCTTGCAAGTGTTGGGTCCCCCACATCATCTGTGTACATCATCTATATCATCCACTCAAATGCTGAATAAGAAATGCCATAATATCGTGTGTCTTGATTTTGTATTTGCTGTACTTTGCAGAAAAGGCAAAAACACACAGAACACATCTTTCTCCTCACCATTTTCATCCTGTTTTGGTGACAGCTTATCTCTGCCTTCTTTCATCTCATCAACATCTTTACCATCATCATAAAGATCTGGAAGATAAACACAAATGATGTATCCTTTTATGTTAAAGAAATGTTCATGGTTGAACTTTTATCAACCATAGTAGTCGGTGATGTGATGAAATGACTGTACCTGTACCAAAACACAAGGATATACATTCTTGTAAATTCAAAGCAATATTGATGGACTGATTTATTGAAAGGTCACTTTATTGGTGTAGGCTGGTACTTATTTAATTGAGTCTGGTATAGTTTTCACCGTTCGGCGACGCATCCACTCGACCACGACACCTTAGAAAGGCATATATGTAGGCTAATTCAACTTTGCCCTTTTAAATCTAACATAAAGCACCTTAACATGAAGAAACAAAGGACAAATTTATGCAATGTTCTCCAGCAGATCTAGGGTTTCCTTTTCTGGAACATATATCTCCTACATGTAGGTACATGTAAGTTCATTTTCTCACTCAGAAGATTTGTTACATTACTTGGTAAATTGCAGTGCATGCATGAAATAGTGAAATGCAAGAGTTGTGCTTCATCTACGATGCTACATCAATGGTTAAAATATAGTGCGGGCATTTATGTCCTAGGTATGTGGTGTCCAGTACACTACAAATATTGTCAAGTTCTAACACATCAGGTTTTGTCTGAACAAAGTTGTGATACTTCATATTAAACAATCTTCAGTTACATTAGAGTCTAAGATGAATGTGCATGCCAATGAGCATAACATATTGCATATAATAAAGCAAGCAATGGTAACAGCTATGTTAATTATACAGCATATATGATGCATCACAAAGTACACAAGAAATCATGCTAACATAACACAGATATGATTCCAAATTATATTTTGTGCTCTGGTGATATGACTTGAAGTGACAAATTATTGTAATACATAGCTTTCTGTAACCTATCAAAATGTCTCAGTAACCACAAGTTTTTCTTTAGGGGGTGAGGGGAGGAGCTTTAATATGGAGATGTGGTTTTGTTGGTTGCAAAACCACAGGAATTAAGATGAAATGATTTGTTTGGCATGTTAACAAAATTCAGAGCATCAAATGCATCCTGGATATTCCCTAGAATGTCTAACAGCTATTCAGAAACAGTTACTCATTCCACATTTTACATAACTCCTTTCAAGTATCTTCAGAGGCATTTCCTCCATTGCTGCCAACCCATATATATAATTACAAGTTTGGTATTCAAGACAATAATTGGAAGATGCATGCATTCAAATATGCCTCATCTACGAACCCTTCCACCAAAATCTTCCAGGGGCATTTCTTTGATTGCCATCTATCCTTTACAAAAAATTGTTGGTTTAGTATTCAATGGGTTAATGAGAGTATCACATGCTTTCTGACATATCTCACCTATCAACCCCTCCGCCCAATCTTGTACATCTTCATACACCGTGCACACCACAGGGTCTGAACCAAGAAAAAACACAGAAGAGAGAACACAGCATTAGGACCCAGCCAGCAAAGAGAAAACCATGCTACCAAGCAGTGCGGGCTTGGAATTGTATACCAAGATATCATGGCCCAAATTTCACAAAGGAGGTTTGTGGACAAACCTTGGTTTGAAACGCGTCATATGACGCACCTAAACCTTGGTTTGTCAACCAAACTTCATTTGTGAATTCGGGCATGTGTGTCCGGACAGTTGATTTAAAATGGCAATTTGAAGTAGTTTCCATGCAATATTTCATCAATCTTTTAAAGAATTGACAGCATCATAAAGTACATGTAATATTATTTATCATAGTTAGTGCTTTTTGATGCATATTTTTTGTGAAATTCAAAGGCAAAAGAATCAGTTTCATTTTTGTAAAGCGTCCGAACACACAAATCCCCATCATCACATGCCATCAGGTTATACAAAGGATCGCTAAAATTATGCACCGAGTTAGAAGAAACTAGACATGCCAATAATCTATGCTTCTTACATTCTTATGCAAAAGTCTATTTGCTGTTTATGGGCAGCACTGTGTTTTCTTGCAACTGATAAATAAAATGACTGTGAATTGATCAAAGTGACTACATATGAATCTAATCAAACTATGATTATACACTATGAACATGACGGACAAAGAAAGAGGACAAAATATACTGTTCCTCTGGTAGACAAAGGAACATCCCTTCACTGCTATTATGTAAAAAATGTGTAGAACAGGTGAATATGCATGTGACACCTGTTTTACACATTTTTACATAATAGCAGTGAAGGGATGTTCCTTTGTCTACCTGAGGAACAGTATATTTTGTCCTCTTTCTTTGTCTGTCATGTTCATAGTGATAGCGTATATACACATATGTGCACAGTATATATTTTCCCTTTCTATTGAGCGAGTGTTTGCATGCACTGAACACTATATACACCCAATGGAAGAGAGAAAAAAAAATGTAAGCTGAATGATATGACACAAAGGAGCTCTTGAATATGCATATACTGCAAAATCAGAAACTTTTATACATATGTTTAATGTCATCTGTTTCCACAGCAACAAATATGTTAAGGAATACAGCACATAAAAGTTTCTGATATCACATTATATTACATGAAGAAGGATGCATGCAGTGTGGAAAATCACAAAGTTTAAAGTCTGTGAACCATCTAACATCTATATATTTACAACATAAACTGGGATAAGAATATAAAGCACAGAGAAACGTCAGCAACGACATAAGTAATTAACTCATAACCACCCAGCAGACCTTCATGCTTGTACCTGATTCTGTGCATGAGATGCTTTGAGAATTCTTCAAAGACTCATGTACACCATGGCAGTGTTAAAAAAAAAACCCATTATATACATGTAAGTACATGTTCGCTGAAGACCCATGAAACGTGTGTATTAAGTTTAACATGTGTTTTCAATAGAATTTGGGTGAATTTTTTCTTACGACTGTTTCTTGAAACAATGCCCAGTTTGGTTGAGTATTAAAACACTTAAACAGTGTACTACTCTGGATACAAACCATGTCAAAAAGCGTGCAATCCATACCTGCCAACCTTCCACAGAAAATTAGGAAGCAACATTATCAATGTTGTGTTGTATTTTGGATGCTTTTTCCATAGAAATCTTCAAAACCAAAGAGTAGAATCTTGAATTTATGATATTAGTTTGAAGTCTGTAAGAGGCAGAATTTCCCCATTATAGGAATGGTAGGAAGCCTTTTGCAATCTACCATTTCTTTGAGTCTATGGCTACATGTATAGTACATGTACCTGTTGTCTGTGACAAGGTACTTGTCAAAAGGAAAATGAAACCCAACAAACATTAGCTGATAATCTTATCCAAAATTGTCAACTATTTTTTTTTTTAAATCTTGAAATTACTTGTATTGATTATTTAGCAAGGAAAACATTATCTCAAAGTTTTCAGTTTCCTAGCTTACTAGTCTCCCATGGGAGTTGCCATTTTGATGAAAAAAGTGATGTCAGAGTACAGTTGTGATAGACCAATTAATCTTGATCTGTTTTGATCAATGCAGACACTCACTTGTGTAATCCAGCAATAACAATGGTTTCCTAATGACAAACTACTTTTTGGTAATTCATTGGTTCAGCTGTTTAGAACAGTCAAACAGTTTCTTTTGTTGAGCAACATTTGGCATGCATACATTGGATGTTGTTGCTTGGTCAGTCAAAGCTCTGTCCATCATTAAAAATAGTTGACAAAAACTTATATTAAACTGCTCAAATGAATCAACTGTTTGAGATGCAGGGGGTAATATTAAAGATAAAGGTGAGTTCTGGTAATGCGATTGCATTATGAAAGAAAAGGTGTGGAATGGATCAGAAAAAGTTTATCATGTAGCATGTAAGTATTGGTGTGTACTGTAAGGTTCTGGAGTCATGAAAATCATAATAAATTTGGCCCAGTCTTGGTAAAGTAACAAGCACTGTACTGAGAAAGATGTATGTGGGACTACACAAATGGTGTCGGGGCTATCTTTCTATGCTCATTACTCAGCCAGTATACATTTTCTTCCAAAATTGTTTGGCACATGACATTTATTTCTCATCTTGAACATTCAGTGTAAATTTCGTTTGATTCTGTGAGAATGAATTTCCTTATTTTACCAGAACTCAATTTTATCTTTAAAGATGGCTGACATTTTGCATTGACGGCTCTGGTTGCACAATAGCTAGCCTTCATCAAATTACCACACCAATTCAATGCAATGGATGGATCACACTCCAACATCACATGTATTTCAATCAAGATGATTCTCTCATGGAAGAGCTAGAAAGGAAAATATTTTTTTTTTTCTTGCAAAGTAACCAGATGCAAATAACTTTTAATTTGTTTCAATTGGCTGACAATTTTGATTAAGATTATCTGCTAATCTTTGTTGGGTTTCATTCCCTGTATAACTTCAGGTGTTCGTACCTGGTACAGCTGCATCTGCTAGTTCATCATCAGAATCGGCTTTCAGAGACCAGGAATGCTTACTGGTGCTACTGGTCAATCTGATATCATGATCCTCATTGTCCAGAACGACCAGGTCTTTAGATGCTTTTGTAGGAGTACAGGGAGCCTTCGAGGGTCTGGTGGATTTGATGGCTGCAGGGGGTAAATGAAAGTATCTCTAAAAATATAATAAACTAAAACTTAAATCAGGTCTTCAGATTTTTCGTAGGAGGGAACAGAGCCTTTGAGGGTCTGGTAGACTTAATAGCTGCAGTAGTTTTTACATTGTAAATAAAATGACCACCTCTAAAACGCTACTACCAGTACATGAAGTTCAGAACTATTATATTCCCACATGCCCCGTAAATGTATGTTTTTAGCTAACTTTGATGTGTGCTCTTTTAAAAATCCCCTTCTTTCTGTCTGATGAAAGAACTCTGTAGTTTGTTCATGTCTCAACCCCCCCCC
>BEXV01000816.1:12836-26332 GCA_003118195.1 Hemicentrotus pulcherrimus | reverse complement strand
ACTGCTAACCATGTACATGTACGTGCTTAGGGCATAGCACTTTCAAGACCGTAGCACTGCTTAAATGCCAAGCCCTACTATGTAATAAGCACTGCTGCCACTGCAATGATGCTATACAGGTCTTGAACAGTAGATGGCGCTCTTCCAAAAAAAATCCTGCTTTTTTGTGTGTACAGTGTACAGTTTTTGTCAGGTTTTTGTACAGTACAAAAATGCTGTTGCACAGGGGGTATGAACACGTTTTAAGCCAATAGCAGTCAAGTGGTTAAGCTGATTAACGTTTTTCATGAATGTAGCAGAGTAAGGATTACATAAATGTACAAACATTTCAGTAGCTCGATATATTCAACCATGCAAGTGGAAGTGGTACTGAAGTGGTCAAATTCACAGGAGAAAAACAATTTTTATCATGGGAGAAGTAGACCAATGCTTACAATTTAAAAAAAAATCTTGTCTAGTTTGGTTATTTTAATAGAGGCAATTTTCAGCTTGGTCCCATTGTGATCTTATCAACCAACGGATTGTGAATGGAAATTCAAATCTACACATTGGGTGTCTTGGCACAATGTTAATGACATCACTATAAAGTGAGGCTTTCATCATAGCATAATACAGCACATCTAATGCCAACCAGATCTCTAGACATTGGTGAGCATTCAGAATGTTGAACTGCCAATCGAAAAGAATGCAGCTTTCAAAATACCTCATTATTGTGCCTCGGCTGAAGACAAACATCAGACCATCCTTTAAATCAGTAAATGACATTTACATCAACCAACTGATGCTCTTTATATTTCTTTCATGCTGCAGTTCACTGGGAGGATGGTATTGCATCCTACTTCAGGGTACAGAAGATCATTGATCTCCTGCAGGAGGAGGAGAAACCCTTGGATCCCAATCTGGACATTGCCATCACCGTCTTGTCTGCTGGCAGAGCTAGGATCCGCAACCAGTCACACAAGGACTTCTGCCGTGATATAAAAGCCAAGATGGAGGATCTAGAGGGTCAGACCGATGATGATCTTCGTCAACCTGTAGAATGGCTAGCACCTGGTTGCTTCCCCATTGGACCAGAGTGTGAATCCCTTGGAATCTTGGGTGATATTCTCTTTGACAAGGAGAAGTTGTTCCCTAAGGCTATTGATCCTGACAGCATTTCTAACAGAGTGATGTTTGAGCTCAGTGAGTATGTGACCCGTACGAAGGAAACGTACGAGACCTTGGCAGGGTGGATCAAGAAAATAATGGGATGGGGCGATGAATATGACCTTACGTCAAAGATGGTTGACAATTGGTGCACCACGTTGATGAGAGAGACCAAGAAAAAGAAGAAGAGTAGCTTATCTTTGGCTCAGAAATACCTCTTGCAAAAATTCCAATTTTCTGGGTTGGAGTTCCCTACAACTAAGCCATCCTTGGAGCATCCACCAGAAACAAGTGACATCGCTGTTGAATTTTCCGAGGATGATGCAGAGAATGACAATGAAGAAGCCATGGATATATCAGGTTTCCTTCAAGAGGGCAAAGAAGTGGATAAACCACCAAGTGATAAGAAATTACCGGTCACATCATCTTCACCTGTTGATGGAAACGAAAATGGGGATATTGATGGCAACAACTGTGGTGGTGATATTCATAACGGGAGTGATAAGGAATTGAGCAGTGGTGAGGAAAAAGAAGCAGTCAAAGCGCCAACAACACAGTCTTCAAGGAAGACATCACCTAGAAGGGCAGCTAAAACTGTTCAGGGCAAAAGGATTACACCTGAACCAAAGTCTTCATCTAGAGGTGCAGCAATAGCTGCTCGGGCCAAAATGAGTACACCTGAACCAAAGTCTTCATCTAGAGGTGCAGCAATAGCTGCTCGGGCCAAAATGAGTACACCTGAATCAAAGAATTTATCTAGAGAATCGTCTGTAGCTGCTCGGGCTAAAATTAGTACTCCTGAATCAAAGAATTTATCTAGAGGTGCAGCTATAGCCGCTCGGGCAAAAATGAGTACTCCTGAATCAAAGAATTTATCTAGAGGTGCAGCTATAGCCGCTCGGGCCAAAATAAGTAAACCTGAACCAAAGACTTTATCTAGAAGTGCAGCATTATCACCCTTGAGTAAGAAGGAAACTAGACGATCTACATCTTCTAAGAATACAAAGAGAAGAGCCCCAGCAAAGAAAACCACATCAAAAGTACAAAAGCCTGCCAGAAGTAGTGGTCGTAAAAGAATACTAGAGTCGTCTGATGACTCTAGTACTGGTGAAATGCCTGTCAGAAGTAGTGGTCGTAAAAGAATACTAGAATCGTCCGATGACTCTAGTACTGATGATCAGGATGATGATGATGAAGATGATGAGGATGAAGAAGAGGAGGAGGAGGAGGAGGATGAGGAGGAGGATGATAACAGCATCGAGGAAGGTGAAGTTAGGACTGTCAGACGTAAGTCTGTGAATACCACTGTTATCAAGAGAGACATTGCTGAGGCTGCTAAGCTTTTCACGTCCATGAGCGGAGTTGTAAATACTCTAAAGAAAGACATGCGAATCGCGATGGACTACCTGGAAAGTCAGACTGCTAAGATATGCAAGAATCTTCAAAAAGCTGAGAAAAAGCTGGATAATGTCATAAAAATGGTGGAATTTGACAAAGCACAACAGGACAGTGAAGATGAGGTACAGGAGGAGAGTAGCGAGGAAGAAGAAGAAAGTGACGAGGAAAAACCGATTAGATGTACCAGGAGATCACAGCAAACTAAGAAGATAACGGTTCAAGTTAAACCAGGCGTAAAAGCCGAACTAAAGAAACCACTTGTCAACGTCAAACGGCTTTCCCCCAGAAAGGGCCATTCTCACACTCCAGCCAGTGCCCAGTCGACTAAAGTGAGTCCAACGCCAATGAAAGTTTCTCGGCAAAAGATGGGTAGTAGAGCTTCTAGTTCAACAAAAACCATGGATACCGAAGAAGAAATCAACAATTTTGACAAGGAAAAGCTGTTCTCTAGTAGAGTGTCTGTGTCTCTGGTTAAGATCAGTAGTAAACATCTAGTCAAGAAGACTTTAGAAGGGTATGACCACCGTCTTGAAGATAGCGACGAAGAGTCGACAGGTTTAAGAACAACACAGAGGCACTGTACTTTGCATGAGAAGTCAGGAAAAACAAGTGCAAGAAAAGGTTCACCTAGGAGAGGTCCAGAACCAAAGATAGACTCTGATGATGAAGAAGAGAGGAGTGATGAGGAAGACCTAGAGATGGAAGAAGACAACAAACTTTCAAATAGAGCAAGAAAAAAATCTGGCAAATCTCAGTCAAAGCAGAAAACTGCAGATGTGAGCAGGGTTAAGAATAAGAATTCAAGGAAGGTCACTTCTGAATCATCAAAGAGACAGGATACTGATGTTTCTGATGTTGATCAGAAGCCTACCTCTAAGAATTTCACAAGGAGTAATCCTAGGGAAAGCAGAAATGGCAAAGTGAACCACACAAATACGGAAATAGTCTCAAGCGAAGAAGAAGAAGAAGAAGAGAAACAACCCTCTAGGTCAACACGATCTTCTAGGTCTTCAAGGTCTAGAAAGACCAAAGAGGATTCAGACAAGGGCGAGGGATCCCCACCTAGATCTCGGAGGGGAAGGGACAAATCCCCACTTGATAAAAAGGAAACTCACAAACCCTCTGAAATTGAACCAGCTTACAGCGGCAGTGAAGATGAGGGTGAGATTCCCAAGAAACCGGAGCGATCTGCTTTTGCCACTTTGGCAGCGGGAATGTCCTCCTTTGGGGATTGGCGGGGAGCATCCGCAAAGGAGAAGGTGAAGAAACGATCTCTGAATGATTTTGTCAAACAGCTGAACAGTCCTAAGAGGAGAAAGACAGATTCTGGAAAGAAATCCTCTCCAGAAAAAATCAACGCTAAACATCAGCCCAATGACAAAAGCAGTGAAGAAGATGACACTGAAATGAACGAGGAGGAGAACGATGAGGATGATGACTTCCTCGAAAAGCATACTGAAATGGAACTTAAAAAACAAAAGTCAAATGGATCTACCACTCAGGAGGAAAGTACTAAACCACAAAATAATGATAAAATGGATGAAACCATTAATGACAAGCAAGAGCATGAGAGTCCAAATAAATGTGAAATGGAGAGTCAACTTGAAGGTGATGGAGAACAAAAACAGTCTGAAAAATGTAGTATTGAAAAAGACTGCAGTGAAGACATTCCAGCAATCGATACTCAGTCCAATCAGAATGCTGAAAATGAGGCAAAGGGTAATTCCAAATCAGCGGGCATCGAGGAGAAGGAATTTGTAAAAGATGATGAATTTCCTGGAGATGGGATTGTTGGAAAGCGCATCCGGCATCGCTGTAGCTTGGGCAAACACGGTCTGTACAAGTGGTACGAAGGGCAGGTGGTCCACAAGACGTCTCCAAGTGAATTGCTCAAGCTGGACGAGGAACAAATTGGTCATCTGAACAATCTCTACACCTTTTATACGGTGAAGTATGATGATATTGACGAGCTCCATGCCAAAGCATTAGCGTATGACTGGGACAGAGAAAATTTGGTGCTCAGCTCATGAGAATGGAGCCAAAATCGTTAGTCATGCTGTATCAAGTTTTTTGCCTTTCATTTATCTGCACCAGTTAATGAAATGAGCTAGCATCTGGGCATACCCAGGGAAGAGAGGGTTGGTGTAAAAGGACCGAAGCTTTTTTCACAGTTTGGAATTCATTGACATATTCGTTTCCCATGTCAGCGCTCCACATCAATTTTTGTTTAAACTAGGTCTCAATCCTGAGACTCCTGACTGAATTATGAAGTCCCTCTGCACAGGGCCTATGTTTCGAATAAAAAATCTTAGGATCTGGAGATTATATATGGGGCCCATGTCTAGCAGGTGCCCGTAGTGGATCCCTGTTGGCGTCGAGCGCTAGCAAATGTGGAGGAGAATGCACATAGATCGTTTCCCTATACAAATATCCCACTTGTTCCATGACTATTGAATGTGTTTTGAGCTTGAAAGCAGTATGACTGTAACGCACGTCTCACCTTGCTCTTAGGTTAGGTGGATAGACCATTTCTCAATGACCCTACATCTATTGACAGTTTACACCCTGGTCATCCCCCCCCCGCTCTAGATTGGGTGGATACCGGTAGATAATTCCTATTTGACCATTTCGGGGAACCCCTTTGTATATTGGTGATGGCTCTTGACTCTTGGATATCAGGTCTCGGGTTCAATCCTTGCTTGTTTTGCATAGCCTTGGATGAGGAGTTTTGCCCACATTTGTCCCTCCTATCCCAGGGGGGTGTTTCTCAAAGATCCTAAGTTGATCTTATCTCTAAGTTGGACTTAACAATTATGGAAAGCTATTAGCATCTATGAAAATATTTTGTAAATGTTATTTTAAAAGGCATAAAATGGTGATTCAAATCATTCATATTTTCTATTATCATGGGAGATTTCATGGTCTTAATGTGAAATTTATGAAAAGTCTAAAATACTTCAATTTTCGCTTTTGAATATATTTTATTTCTAGGTTACAAATGGCTCTCCATAATTTTTAAGTCCAACTTAGAGTTAAGTTCGACTTAAGATCTTTGTGAAACACCCCCCAGGTGTATTAGGTAGAGAATCCACGATAGCTCAGTTGGTAGAGCAGTGGTCTTGTAATCCTGGTTCGAAACCAAGTACATTGTAGATGCGCTTTGGTAAGGCATCAATCCTAATTACCAGGCCCCTCGGAGAGAACCTAAAGCCGTCTGTTCTCTGGTGTATTAGGTAGATAGCTCAATTGGTATTAAAGCAGTGTTCTCGTAATCCTGTTTCGAAACCAAGTTCATTGTAGATGCGCTTCGGTAAGGCATTAATCCTCATTACCAGGCCCCTCGGACAGGACCTAAAGCTGTCTGTCCTCTGGTGTATTAAGTAGATAGCTCAGTTGGTAGAGCAGTGGTCTCATAATTCTGTTTCGAAACCAAGTACATTGTAGATGCGCTTTGGTAAGGCATCAATCCTCATTACCAGGCCCATCGAAGATAACCTAAAGCCGTCTGTCCTCTGGTTGCTTACTAACAAACATTTATTCTTTCTTAACAAGTTAGCAGTCAAGTCAAATAAACACCACTTCTACTACTACTAGGTACCTCGCAATGCTAGGGAATTAATAATTGAAAAGCCTGCAGGAAGAGTAGTATTGATACTGAGGGGGCTACCCCATTTAAATTTGAACAAAGGATTTAACTACTTCACCATTTGTTTTCACAGGCTAATTTAGTACTCAATGGGTTAATGATGTTGTTCCCCCCCCCCCTTGGATTTAATTAATTGTTTATTCCCCTCTCCCTTTGATCCCCTCCCATTGTTAATATGACGGGCTTATTGCTAATTGCATGCCTCAATGTTTGCTTACTTTATACTCACTTGTAACTCACTTGATCCAGGATTATTCAGTCTTTAGAATGTTGTTCCTATCCCTGGTTTCCTTTGGTTGGGGATGTCATCATATTTATCTGGGGCATCTTTCCACCATTTCTCAAGTCCAGATTTGAAACAATTGATACGGTAGTGGTACTCTCCACAACATCGCCTGGAAGACCATTCCACACATTGATTATTCTCTGGCTGAATGAGTCAGTAGCCTGCTCGGTCGCTGCTGGAATTAAGCATCGTCAGCAATTAGGTCGGTGCCCGCGGGCGGCGACTGCCCAGGCACCGAGCATATTTTGGGCGGCGAGTGAAAAATGAGCAGGCGCCGCCCAAATTTTAACTCCGCGCTAAAACTTCAGCGGCGACTGAACGATGCCCTAAAAACGAGCGGTGCCTGGGCGGCCGCCGCTCGGTGGCCGGGCAGCTGCCGGGCAGCTGCCGGGCAGAATTAGTTAAAAACTCGCCGCTCGGCCGCCGATCAGGCTACTTTTGGGTAATGTGACCATGGCATTAGCAGCATAATCATTCCTTTTTTTCCGTATAAGGGTATGTTCATTCATCACTGTGAACCACAAAAAATAATAAAATGTCTAAGGAGAAAGATGCTTTATTTGACATCTTTGTTTCAGGTGAAATTTACAAGATTTCAACAAAATGTACAACTCATTCCTTTGCTAAATCTAAGAGTACTACATGCTTAAGAAACTGCCTTTAGGATGCAGTGCATTTATCTCCTGGCTTCTTAGATTTTCTGTCCCTGTCTGGTATTTCTTGAAAAAATATAGTGTATATATTGGACTTAATTTGGAATTCAGAGAGATTACCAATTGTGTATGCAGGAATTGTTCAAGTGTATTTTTGGATACAAATATATTTATGGATATTAGCGACACTCGTATTTTCGCTACTTGTTTTTATGATAATTACATAATTTCACAAGCTTTGTCAGCTCATTTTTTTGATGTACATGTACCAGTAGTTAAATTCTTAACTACAAGTTCTGAATGTGAAGAACATAAGACTGGCATATTGACAGTAGCAGCTTTATACAGTTTACTCTAATGATAATAATAATAGAAGTAGTAGTAGTAGTAGTACAGAGCTACCAAGTGTCGCGTATTATGCGTGACGTCACGCATTTCGAGGGTCTGAAAGCGCTCTCACGCACGACGCGCATGCACGATTTTGAAAAAACACAATATGTATGTTATACCCTCGACCATGCACTCGCGTACCGATTCATGAAAGTGTCACGCATAGCTGATCTTTGAACTTGACGTCTCTGGTAGTAGTATTCGTAGTAGCAGAAGCAGTAGCAGTACAACATGCTTGGAATAGTGATAGTAATAAAGATAATTATGATAATATTAAGAAATACCAGACAGGGACAGATAATAATAGTATTAAGAATAATAATATATATACATGTATACAGCTCGTTTTACAGCCCATTTTACAATTCGCTTTACAATTATGTAAATTCAAGTCTTTTTAACCAAATCAAAAATATTTTGTGGAAGTTGTCAATATGCCAGACAAAGTAGGATTTTTGGTTTCCATGAGGACTTGCTCTTTGGCCTATTTTGTGTAGTCTCAGTAACTCTCCGAGTACCGGCATACAGAGCAGCCAACCATTACATTGCTTCTCAGAATTATTCTGTTTTTCTCTCCCAATTAAGATAGTACTTTTTTTCTTCACGTTTTTATATATTTTGTTGTTGTTGTTGTTGCACATCAACCAAATGTCCTAAAATGTTAATCACTACTTCAATAGTAAAAATAAATAAAATGAAAAGCGTGAATATTTTCCAAAAAATGAAACGCTGATAATACCATGCAAACAACAACAACAAAACTATACCTACCGTACTTGTAAATAAACTATACGGGTAAGTCCTATTATGGAATTATTAGCATGAGGAACATTTCTGCATTGGAACTTGGAAGTGTGTTGCGCATGGTTGTAAGTTTCGTTTTTGCTTGAAATTCCTTTTTTTTTGCCATCATGGTTCCTTTTTTTGCCATCATGGTTCCTTTTTTTTGTTGCGCAAGGTTGGGAACTCTGGGTATACGTGTCGGATTTGATGTAAGGTTAATGTACATAGTGAACATGTTCTAAATTTACAAATGGTGTATAAATGTATCTGTAGTTTTTTCCACATCGTCATATTGTGTAAAATAATTTCATTCAGTCAGGCCTGTCAGGGATAACAGTTTCCTAATTTCTTACTGTACCTGCTTTTGAGCAAAGTTCTGTTATTAATCTAGAAATGTAAAGGACATCTTTAAATCTGTGTAACTTATAAATACCTGTCTTTGGTGAGTTGGAAATCTTGGTATAACAGATTTGCTTGAAGCTCTTGCCGCCTGCTGTCTGTATTAACCAACAAATGATTTGGAGACACACTTTAAAAAACTTTGAAGGTTTACTAGAGTTGTATACCACAGGGGATCCTACAGAGTTATAGTTATATGTAGGCTGATAACATCCAAACTTCTTTGAAAGCACTTTGAAATGTTAAAATGTTATTAGTATTTTTATGCGTAGAAGGGTGTGCCAGTTTGACTTGCTTTAATATGTTCTTGTCTTCTTAAAGAGAAGGTTGAGTTCTGTGAAGAGGTGAAAAAGTAATTTGTGGGCGTGTCATTTTTATTATGCAAGTGTGTCAGAATATCAGATAAAACATGTTCCCTGAAAAAGCATGGCTCTTCAAATGCTTTCATACCGGTATTCTAAATATGGCATGTAATATTGTAAAAATCGGGATGGATTTTTATGCCACTTGTTCGTGTAGTCCCATATACATCTTTCTGTCTACAGTGCCCTTAACTTTACCAAGACTTGGCCAAATTTCTTATAATTTTGATGATTCTAGAACCTTGCAATACACACAAATATTTATATGCTGCATGATCAACTTTTTCTGCTCGATTCAACACTGTTTTTTTCACAATGCAATCGCATGACCAGAACTCAACTTCATCTTTAAAAGAGTTCTCCATTCATTTCTGTATTGTAGAAATCAATGAACACTTGATCCTGTATTGAAATTCAATTTGTGTGTTTTATGTACAACTGTAGTTGATTTAAAAAAAATATTTTGTACCTGTGTTATACATGCACCTGCACATTTGTATTTTGTGTGTACATTGTGAGCTTACCAAGAGAAGATTTTAACAAATAGTTGTTATGTGAATTCTAAGATGCTTAAATGTGACACTACATTCACCGCTGCAAGGTCTAGATGCGGAGATGGCTGGCAAGCTATATTTTCAATATATTCACATTTAAATATCTTTGAATTTAGAAGGCGAGTTGGCTCAGTCTGTACAGTGTCTTGCCTGTCGAAGCAAAGATGATGGGTCTGAATCCAGACCAGGTGCAAGCGGATGACTGACATGACAGAAGTCTCTGTTGTGTCTAAACATATCCCTTCCCTGTTTCATACATGTATGTAAAATACAGCACACCGTCCCTCGGATAGGACATTACATGGATGCCCTGTGTAGTGGAGATAGCCCATCTTTGCACGCTATAAAGAACCCACTGCACTGCACTGCAGCTGGGCTGCATTCAAACCCACAATTTTATCCTTTTTTTTCTTCTCTCTTTCTCTTTCTCATTGCTCTATGTAACTCATTCTAATTCTATCCCTCTGCGCCTCAGAATAGTTTACTAGATCGATAGAGCTTAACAAATGCTGTATTATTATTATAATTTGTATACATGTAAGGGTAGGGGGAAACAACTTGTAGTGGTCCACCTTCACAACCCCAATCAGTTATACAGTGATGTATTTTACTTTTCACCTCCTAGCCACAGGCGATGGAAAATACCCGATACCGTACTAATATTCAAATGGCTACGAATACTTTGTCACTGTGGTCAGTTTGGAAAGACATACATATGCATGGATTTAGAGAGGGGCAAAACACAATCATATAACTTTTAAGAAATCAGCTGAAGGGCAATTTGAAGACCCTTCTGTATTGCCAGTAGATAAAAACAATCTTTGGATCATGGAATATTGCATCCTAATGTTAGACATCAAATTTAGGTGACGCACAGGACGATTGAAATTGCTTTACGGTTTGGTTCCTTGAAAGTCTTTGTGATCTTGTAGAGAAGTACATGTAGTAATGAAATCAAAGTAGATGTAGTAGAGTGTATCATTTCTTTTCTGCTGTAAATATCGCATTCTTTTAAAGTTTGCTTATTTTTTTATACTGTGTAGAACAGGGCATCAGTGCATGGTTAATTTGAACATGATATTAATCTATAGCTTTGATGCTCATATTTAATTTTTTTAATCGAATGAACAGACTATGGTAGACTGATTAATGAAGGGATTTGAAGTAGAATTGTCTCTTTCAAAGAAATGTATTTTAATGAGATGTGGACCTTCTCCTCCAGAAATATATGTTTCAATAGATTTGTTGAGATATATACTGTAAGTTATTTTACAAAAATAAAAAATATATTTTTCATGTTTTTGATCAATCTTATCCACCACGTTGATCTGGTCAATGCGATTAGTCAGATTTATCAGACAATCTGATTGGTTGGTCACATTGGTCATTCATCATGAACCTTTTGATTGGTCAAGCGTGGAGAATCATAGAAGCATGTTGGTATAGTCACTATGAACATGACTGACAAAGAAAACGGACAAAATATACAGTTCCTCAGGTAGACAAAGGAACATCCCTTCACTGCTATTATGTAAAAATGTGTAGAACAGGTGAATATGCATGTGAAACCTGTTCTACACATTTTTACATAATAGCAGTGAAGGGACGTTCCTTTTGTCTACCTGAGGAACTGTATATTTTGTCCGCTTTCTTTGTCTGTCATGTTCATAGTGAGTGCACTGGGGGTGTCATGGTGGTATAGTGGTTTATTCACTTAATTCTCAATTGAAGGATTGAGGGTTCAAATCCCAACCTGGCCGTATTAAACTTCCTTTGGCAAGACGTTAATCCATATTTTCCACGCTCCATCCAGGTCATCACCATCGTCATCGTCACTATTAATTAAAGTCTGCGCTTTTCCCGCTTACAAGGGGTTACTCGTCATCCTGACACTCCCTCTCTCTCCACTTCTTCTTGTCTCGGGCTTCCTCATCTAGAGTTTAGACCAACCTTACCGCTCTCTTTCTCCACCATATCTTTCCATGGGATCTTCGATCTCTCTTTCCCTTCTATGGTTTCCACTTCCAGATCCCATGCTCTTTTCCCAGGCTCATCATCTTCCCTTCTCAACACATGACCCATCCATCTCAATCCTTTACCACTTCCACCACCATTTCTTCCAGACGATGATCCCATGATCTTTTCCCAGGTTCATCATCTTCCCTTCTCAACACATGACCCATCCATCCACTTCTCAATACCACTTCCACCACCATTTCTTCCAGACGATCCCACGATCTTTTCCCAGGCTCATCATCCTCCCTTCTCAACACATGACCCATCCATCTCAATCCTTTACCACTTCCACCACCATTTCTTCCATACCCAACTTTTCCATGCACTCACTTCTGTTCTTTCTAGCTATCTGCCAGTTTCACACCACACGTCTTCTGTATAATGTCTCTTTTTGTTCCCATCTAGCTACCCTCTTCTACTGAGCATTTGCTTTCAAGTGGATTTGGCGCCTTACAAATCTCTGGGATATTATTATCATTATTATTATTGTTAATGCTAAATATATTACTCATTGCGGCTGTAGTATTAAAAAAAATGTCGCTAGTGATATTCGTTTGTTTCGCAATGTTTTGTCAACAGGGGGATCTAAAAGATCATGAAGTTTCATTCACCGCTGCAACACTTCATCAAGTGATAAAATATAATGTAAGCAAGTGTGTTGCAGCACCGCACGAAACTTCTTGATCTTTTAGATCCCTTGTTGACCATACATTGCAATACAGACGTATATCGCTGGCGATATTATTTTCAATATTATTATCATTACTGTCTTCGCCAATGTTTCTGATACATGTACCATCGCTGTTCTAAAACGCTAATGGGTATGTGGCAATTTCCGGGGCAATAATACAATCATGTAATTAGAGGACCCCCTGGAACAATAACAATGATGCTAATGAGGCCTCCCTGGGTAAACCAATTTAATATTGTAATAAATTGCATGAAAATAATGACAGTTTATTGAAACGAGGTTAATAGATTTTAATAGATTTTAATGATTGATTGATTGCAACTTGTTTTTATATGTTATAGGGACTATATGTATCAAACTATCAATAGTAAGAATATACTTGTGTATATACATAAACCTTTCTTCAGGAACTTTGAATGTGGATACCTAGTAATCCTCATTTATTTGTGGTAGACTGCTCTGTTTCTACTTAGTCATATGTTGGAAACTTTATCATGGTTTGTGAATTTTAACCTACATGTACTTGTACATCTATCGTATTTGTATTTTGAATCTGTCCTTGTTTGAGATGAGGTGGTTTTTTTAATTATTTGTATTGGTGAAGTTCCTTTACTCTTGTAATGCTGTACACTTAAGTGCAACAAAATAAAAATTCTTGTATAAAGCTGATATGCATAATGATGTTGTTAGTGATAATTGTTTTTCCTTTCACAGTTTTTATGCACATTGCATTTATTTTGTGTTCTAATTGAATATAACGGTTAAACAGTGAAACATATACAGACCGCTGTAGGGAGGCAAGAAAAGAAGTCTTTATAGGCAGGTGGTCTTTAATAATAACAATACTAATAGTGAACATTTACAGTGTGCCATGTCTGTCATAAATGACACTACTGTTTATGTACAGGTTTCTTTAGTACAGGTTTAAATTATTATTGTTAATCTTTAGTCCTAAAGTTATCTTCGATGTATGCTGCTGCATACTGTTGTGAACGATATATTGACAGGGATAGGGTGAAAGTGTATGTGAGAGGGAGAGAGAAAGAGAAGGGAAAGAGAGAGAGAAGGGAAAACCAGGAGAGGAAATTGAAAAGAAAAAGGGAGAAGATGAGAGAGGTTCATGTAGAGAGATGGTTTTATTAGGGATGGGGTTGGATATAGAGAAGAGAAGA
>BEXV01000815.1:123132-142270 GCA_003118195.1 Hemicentrotus pulcherrimus | reverse complement strand
CCCCCCCCCCCCACATACACACACAAACATGTATGTACACACCTGCAATTTTGGAAAAAAAACAAGCAAACAACAAAATCAGTGGGGAAAAAAAATCAGGCTTACATTTTTAGTGCGATTTCTGGGGGCTTGCACTTTTCTGCTATGATGTTAACCTTCATTACATACTCTGGTGACAAATGAAGCAAGGTGGTTTACCTTTCTCTTCTATGAAGAAATACTTCAGAGACCAATCTGATTTAAAAGTTCTACCTCCATCAGAACCTTCCTTTTCTTCGCAGGTCTCGAAGTCGGTGCCATGTTGGTTGTTATTTCAAACAAAATCAATTAAGGACACAGCAGAAAGAATATCCAAACTTTATTAGTATGTTGTACACTGCACATCTCATAGGACGCGGTGTAAAGAGAAGGGGACTATCCAGTTTACGATTAAGATTCATGAGAAAATTCAACGGCGAAAGAAAAGGGTTGTAATTGTTCCAATACAAATATAGCATTTCAAACATATTTCTCTTTTCGTAATATGTATATTTAAAACGTTACCGCGTGCGGAAAATACAATCTAAAATTAACACAGCGAGTGATGTTAATGTCGTCAATGTAATGTAATGAGAGGGAATTTGAGGGGTTTTGTATCAACCAAATAACGAATCAATATGTTGTGAATGATGAAAACAAATTATGGAAATAGAGATAGCTGTGTATTATATGTTTTACCCTGTTCCATCGCTGCTATATGCGGGCCGCATTTCATTTATGAGCCATTTTTATTATTACTTTTTCAATGCTCCGCGGGCCGCACCAAAAGAGCTCGCGGGCCGCTGGTTGGCCACCCGTGATTTACATGTACTCATTAATGGTATACATTATGAGTTGAGTTGAGTTGAGGCGGAGTTGAGGTTCTATCATCCAAACGTTAAAATAAATACAGTAATATAACAAATAACAATAATAAATGTTTGTTTAACACATATCTCGAATGAATAATAGGGACCAGAAAATAGCATGGAATGCTAATCGTGTCTGGTACCTTTAGAGAACAGTATTTTAACATTTAACAATTTGTTTATGAAATACCAGCCGAGACGGTAATAAAAGTTGGTTCAATTAGGCGGTTGCTGTGATTTAGTGTAGGTAATGCATGAAATTGTAAGACATTTCAGTGTTGCAGCTCACGGTGCGATGCATACCGAGCAGATGAACGAAATTTTTGCATATACACTGTATATATATATATATATATATGGATGATTGAATACAGGTACATGTATATACTAAAGATACATGCTACCGTTTGTATCTAACAAAGTACACGTTTGTGTGTTTAGTACAAGGCCTTAACTTGTATAAGATAATACAGTAAATTATCATAACTGTCTACAAATATAGAGTACATGTTTACTGTATAATACAAGGCAAGAAGCTTCGTAAAAGGTGAACATAGTGAATCTATTAACATTTGTGCAGTAAGAATACTACGAAGACATGAAACTGAAGCTTTTCCCGTAGAGATAAAGGTAAAACATTTCAGAAGCATACGCCTCTATCTGTATGACACAGGAAATGTACCTTGCGTTGACCTTACGTTTGGGCATACTTGGCTTTTATTTTCTCTTTGTCTTGTCTCGTATCTGTGCTCTTAGAAAGAGCAGTACTGAATGAGGTAATGTGGCTGTCTATTGTTCANCTCTTAGAAAGAGCAGTACTGAATGAGGGAATGTGGCTGTCTATTGTTCAGTAATTGATGCATACAAACACAAATAGATAGTTTATGTAGTTGATACACATATAATAATTTTAACTCCTGGAATATTGGTTTTGAATGTGCCCGAAAGGAACTAAGAGTTAAAACTCTGAGTGCCATATTTTGGCTTAAGAATAAACATTTCATATTAATTTCATAATTGCTTCCCCAAACTTCAATTCCATATGTAATATTTGGTTGAATAAATGTTTTATACAATAATTATAAACTATTTCTAGGTTCAAACTGTCTTAATCTATATAAAACACCAAACTGTTACACTTATTTACTCTTTCACTATGAGATTTCCAAGTCAAGTGTTGATCTATATAGATTCCTACGAATGATGCAACATCAACCTTACTTATTTCGGTGTCGACTATTTACTACTGGTTGTCTACTTCCTCTTTAAGTAAATAATTACTTTTTAACAAATTTATTGTAATTCATTTTACACCACGTGGACACCCTATTGGGATGCATAATAACTACATCCATCTAATACAATTAAGTTTTGTGGAAATGTACGAAAAAAGTTAAAATCATCAGCACAAAGTGGAAAATTGAAATAATCTTTCGAGTTTGGCAAATCATTTATATAAATCAAAACTAATGTCCCAACACTAACCCATGAGAGACACCACAGGTTATCACCTGTCGTAATGAACCATATCCATCAAAATTAACAAACTGAAATCTTTCATACAGATAATCCTTAAACCACTGAAGTGGCAGTCCCCTAAATTCCATAATTTTCTGGTTTACTAGCCAGTATTGTGTGGTCCATCATATTAAAAGCCTTCTGAAAATCTAGGAATACCCCTATAGGGTTATACTACACTTATCCAACGATTTTAGTACATCATTAACTAAATTAATTAACGACAACTTTGTACTATAGTGCTTACGAAAACCACATTAGGTGGTTATACAAGACACTATTTCTTTCAAGCTAATCAAGTATAGCCTCTTGTTTATTCTCAAAAACCTTTGCCAAAAGAGGCAACACTGAGATTGATCGGTAATAACCTGGTATATTTTTCGATAAGGTAGAGGAAATAGAAGAAAATAAATGTTGAAGAAACCCCACCCAAGAAATAACTTTATCTATTCTGAGAGATTTAGTTCATTCTTGCCCAATAAATTACAAGATTCCCCACCAAAACGTATGAAGTATGTATGTATGCATTAAGCAAGAATAATGTACTGCATCTCAACACGAATTTTTACAACGATTTGAACTACGATTTCTAGAACATAAATTGAATAAATAAGTTGGTGCTCTTTTGGTTTTGCTTTTTTGGGATATTTTGAAATGAATTAGTTACAATTGTCCCCCTGTTATGTACTCTTTTTATGTACATAATTTCAATCTTCTCACCTATGATTTTGTTCTTATTGAAAAGTAAAGCTTTTTTATTGATTTAAAAAGCCTTTCCAACTAAAGCTTTGCGCATGATACATGTACAAACTTTAACTGGTACGTCACATTTTCAAGAAAATGGTTGCGCCCCTGTCATGCTCAAAAGCATCACCTCATGCCAAGAATATCCCCCTTTATATATCCCGTGTGCATTTTCGTATCGAATATTGTAAATCAAATGGCAGGACTACATCTCATTGTTCATAATACCTACTCTTAGTCTTTGGGTTGAGGTTTGCTTCAAGTAGAATTGAATGAAATAGAATTTAACAGAACGTAATGGTGAGTGTATTCACTCCCGACAAATACCAGCCAAACTATCCACATTTCCAACAGGGTATTAAGAAGCATTCCAGAATCAAATGTCAATATGAAAACAATATACTTACATGTTATGGAGATTAGCAGGATGCACTACGATGGTTTTACAGACTGAGTGACTCAAACAACTTATAAAAGTATTAATTATGGAGTACATCGATTGCCATAAAAGACTTCCTGTAGGCCTACCCTGTTTGTCATTATCAAAATGTGAGCAAAGAAGCATGGCAGCAAAAGTGATATAGATAGAGCGAGAGATATCGAAACATACTTTTGTCCGCCCATGAAAAGGGAAAACCTGTCATGACAAATGTTTTCAAAAGATAACAAATGATTCATTGAACCGATCGGTTAAGCAAAGAAGTTATTCTTTTGTAGCGCGTCACATATTTTGTATTAACTGAGCGTTGGATACCCCTGCACAAATCAATGCTGGGAAATATTTTGAGAATCAACTCTTGACAAGGTCGGGGTATACGGATTTACCAAGAGAAATTAATGCTCCGAATAGTATGGGAATCTGGGAAATATAACCTCCATCAAACTATATACCTACGCCATTTCATTGAATTTCCCCTTGTTCCCTATTTTAAAAAAATCTCCTGTGTGCCCATGCCTTGAGCCATAATGCATGGCCGTGCAGCGGATTTGTTTATGTTGGGGACCGGGACAAAATGCAATGATTTATTGATTATTTATTGCATTTCCTTTGTTTTTCTTATTTGTGGGAACTGCCCCCTACCCTAGCCCCCGCTGCGTACAATCATGGTTCAGTGGCAAAGCAACGGCCTCGTAACTGTGAGGATCCAGGATCAAAGCCGTGTCGATGTGCTATACTAGTGCCCTTTTGTGTGGCATTAATCCTCATTTATTTACTGTCATTTATGACTTAAGGGCGTAGGTCCCCTAGTTGATAAGCATAATAGCATCCACATGCTTTAGCAGTCACGCAAAACAAACACTGGCAAATTAATATTCAATAAAATCTGAGAACGTATACTATTATCTAGATCTATTAGGAATAAATCATTGTCAAAAATAATTCCATATATTGGGATAAAAAAAATATTCCAACGTAATGAGCGACATGGTATATCAGCGGCACGTCCACAAACCGATAGACTCGAGGGTGGGGATTCCGATCCCTACATATAGGGAGGGGCTGGGAGCGAAGCCTTTATACCTGTGTAGCCCTGCGTGATTACTTTTTTGTTGTTGTCTTGGCCTCGAACTGGGGGGAACGTCACCTCGATCTCTTGCTAAATACGCCACAGAATGAATATTAATATGTGTTTGCTATCTGATATGCAGTAACAGAACGTTGTCTTTTCCACATCTCCTTCTCACATGTATAAGCACCATTTTAGTATTCGGGCATCCTTACGTACTTGACTTATAATTCGACCCTATTTAGGCATTGTTCGAATATCGAATCTAAGTTGGTATAAACTGAGCTGTGTTAGAAATAAAGTTTGAATACCATCCTCTCTTATTGCATCAAAAGTTGTTGGCCCAATAGTTTTGAATTCATGTATTTACAAACATAACTTTCGTAGATTTGTATTATGTTGTTTTACATTGGAAAACAATTAATTTGATTTGATATGATTTGAGTTGGTTTTGTTTGAATCGTATTACTTTATTTTGTTTGACAGCTAGATAGAAGCATAGAAATATGACGAGAGATATATATAGAGAGAAAGGGGTACGTAATCCTACAAGCAATAGGGAGACTTCGGAAGAATAGACAGACAGGGGGAGAAGGGAAAACTGAGTATTGGGTAATTAGACAAACGGAGAAATCAAAAAGGTTGATATGGGAGAGAAAAAGAGAGGGAAAGAGTGGCTGAAATAAAAAGGAGGATCGAGTAAGACTGTTTATATGTAGCTTATTAATCAGAGGTGCCACACAGTCACAAAGGTCCAGTTCACATGTATAACAAACTTGGGTAACGTGTTTACACTTCGCTACAGGCCACAGGCTTGATCACATCCTAGTTGTGAAATGGGAGCCCACACACATTACCATATCACGAGGTGTTCATACACATCGTAAACGTAATACTACTCTTTTACTGGTTCTAAATATATTTTAAAGTGTATTGGAATAGTTCACATTTATGTACTTGTAAGATTAACTCATCAATTCATTATACTGTTAAATAACATATACCGGCGATTTATTATGTGTCTCAGTACTAAAGTAAATCAGCATTAACACACCCCTCCAATTCTCTGCATGCATGTTCACATCCAACGCCTATTTACAAGCTAATTACAAGCTAAGATTTGCGCACACTACGCGGCCGACCATCTAGTAACACAGAGTCAATGAGAAATTTGGATTTTGAAGAAAAAAAAATCCCACCTTCCATTCATTTAACACGTTCAAGTAGAAACCATAACGACAGATTTTCACCTTAAATCGAAATTTTGACCACGATCTCTCGTCTTCTAATAAAAAAAAAGGAATCTCATCACATTTGTAGAGTAAAGTCGCAGCTCCATCATAATATGATTTTTGAAATGTTCAAAAGGTCTGAAATGCGTAGTAAATTGGTTCAATAAGCATATTGACCTCTTATAAAGTTTGACACACGGATACACGGACATGGGTGTGACTTGAAGTTTACTGATGACGTCAGGTCTATGCAAACCAAATACCATTTGGAAATTACAATGTTTGACGGAATTATGGACAATAATAGATATTAACAAAATGGTGCCTAGATGACGTAACACATCAGTATTCAGGAAAGTCTCTTCATTAGGATCAATAATCATGCATATGGCACATGTCATGGAAATTTCATCGTCATTAATCATCTCATTCATGAGATATAAAGCAAAAGATAACCATACACAAAGAATGGGGAAAAAAGATAGATTCTGACGAAATTGACAGATCCCCTAATAATGATATATCGTTAACCGTGAGAATATTCACTTCTAAAATATTCACTTCTATCTCTCGCTGCTAATTCATGCGAACAATGAAATCAACTGAGTGCAATCAACTGTTAAACGAATTGTCATGAGTCCTGAAATATTTATTTGCTACTGCTTGTCATAGAAGTATTAAATCTCTCCCCTCTCAAATGGTCATCATTCCGTCACGTCAGGTTTCCACTATTCAACATGTATTACAAGAACTTCTGTAATGTCGAATTCTATCACATTTTATGTATATATTAAAGGGGTAACATCTTTACAGCCGTATCCGGACACATACCCCTGAACATCCACCCCCGGATAACCCCCCCAGTCAACTGGGTCCTAGGTCAACTACCCCCTAGGACAACTACTCCCTAGGGCAATAACCCTCTAGGACGACGACACCAGGACAACTCCACCCGGACAACTACCCCCAGACATCTACCCCCTAGGACAACTACCCCCAGACAACTTCCCCCTACGGCAACCATCTTCTAGGACAACTACTCCCGAATAACTATTCTAGGAGGTAGTTGTCTGGGGTAGTTGTCTGGGTTAGTTGTCTGGGGGTAGTTTTTATAGGGGGTAGTTGTCCGGAGGTAGTGGTCTGGAGGTAGTTGTCCTAGGGGTAGTTGTCCTAGTGGGTAATGGTCTGGGGTATGTGTCCGGGAGTAGTTGTCACGGGAGGGGCAGTCGACCTAGAGGGAGGTTGACCTAGGGAGTAGTTGTCCTAGGCGGTAGTTGACTGGGGATGGCTACCCAGGGGTGGATGTCCAGGGGGTAGGTGTCTTAAAACCCTTTAACGATATTGCTTATAGGAGGCATCTACCTGCGAATTCAGTCATTACTCTGTGACATTTTCTCTGACATTGTATCGCTGTGAAACTGTCTCGTGGGCTGTCGTTCTACTTGGACTATCCAATTCCATTAACGAAAGCGACGGATGCATGCGATTGGTTCAGTGATGTCCTTGGGGCGACAGCGGATGATGGCTAGCATCACCTTACGGAACTCTGGCATTGTCCTGGCATAAATCAGCGGGTTGACGCAACTGTTGAAGGTCAACATCAGGCTTGTCCAAGGGATGCCCGGATTGCTTGAAGNCCCAGGGGTGGATGTCCAGGGGGTAGGTGTCTTAAAACCCTTTAACGATATTGCTTATAGGAGGCATCTACCTGCGAATTCAGTCATTACTCTGTGACATTTTCTCTGACATTGTATCGCTGTGAAACTGTCTCGTGGGCTGTCGTTCTACTTGGACTATCCAATTCCATTAACGAAAGCGACGGATGCATGCGATTGGTTCAGTGATGTCCTTGGGGCGACAGCGGATGATGGCTAGCATCACCTTACGGAACTCTGGCATTGTCCTGGCATAAATCAGCGGGTTGACGCAACTGTTGAAGGTCAACATCAGGCTTGTCCAAGGGATGCCCGGATTGCTTGAAGGAATGAGAACGCTCACGCTAAACGGGAGCAGGCAAATGACGAATGCTAGGACCACAACGGCAAGTCTTTTCGTAACTGTGACGTTGTACTTATTCAGATGTGGGTCTGCCTTGTTATCAGCCAAATTTTGCTTGATGGATCTTGGACGCTTCTGATTAGCTTGGGTTCCTTCTGGAGACCGCCTTGATTGATTCTCAGAAATTTCACGGGGTGTGTTATTTGGTAAATTCTCAATGGCTGTCAATTTGTCCTCTCCATTTGATGTATAGGTTTCGGTTGTTTGTGATGTTTCAAGGTTTGAAGTTGACCGGCTTTGCCGTGTGATGTTCTCTTCCGATGAAAGAGTGCTCCGTGTAGTCGAGGGAAACTCTGAATGGCTCATTTCCATGTTGACGTTGTCTATGCCACGCATCTGGGGTGTTCCTGCCTTCTTGAGCTGTTTCATATGTTTACGTTGTCTTGAAACGAAAAGATAGATCCGAACGTAGATTACAACGGTGACAATGAAAGCAGGGATGGCGGCGCATGCCCCGGCTATGAGGCTATATAAGAATGACGTGGGAATTGAATTATCCTGGGCGCATGCCTTAAAATTGTTAGAATATCCCAATCTGCCCAAGCCAGCAAAGTGAGGTACCAGGCACAAAAGAGCTGGGTACATCCAAGCGCTAAGCAGCATAAAGCATATGTTTCTAGTTGTGTAGAGTTTCTGGAAGTGTATCATTGACTTTGTCAGCAGGTACCAGCGGTTAAAGGCAATGAGGGCCAGTGTCATGACACTGGCACCCAAACAGATCCATGCCATGGCCGAATTGGCTGCGCAAATCCAACCGGGCAGAGGCCATCCGTCACGGCTCAGCATGGCGACTACATTAAACGGGAGACAGAGGCATATGAGAAGGTCGGAACAGCCTAAGTTGACGACGAACCAATTGGTGGATGAGCGGAGTTTACGAGAAAGGACTACGGCGGTGATGACAAGTGTATTGCCGATGGATCCCACAAGGAAGACGATACAGAAGAAAGTCGCTATAGCAATGCGCTGGCTGTAATCTTCAAACACAAAGACATCCGTATCACTACTCCTGTTAGTGATTATGGCCATGGTTGTTGGGATGATAACATTTCCTTCCATAAATTATTATCTCGTCTTACGTCGTCTATTCGTTTTCTGAAAAATAGAATTAAAAAGCATCGAGAAAAGTAGATTACATCTGTTTTAAACATCCGCTACTGTCCGTTGGATACGTGGCGTCGTTAACTTTGACTGACGTAGAGGACTGCGTCAGTGGTGAGTGCGGTTCTTCATGACGCGTTATGTGAGGGTGATAAAAAGTGTTGGTAAAATGAAAAGGGAAACTATTGATTCGAAAAACTGGCTTTTGCACAAATTGCCTACAAGTACGTGTCCCAATATATGTATATCTTTATACCTCACTTTAAAAATCTAGCCATCTGATTGGTCGAAATTGGAGTCGTGATTTTAACGATGCCCGCCTACCAGTCAATAGTCTTTTTTTAAATGCCCCCATGGTGCGATCCCCATTGGTTTATGTGTTGAAATTTATGTGTTGAAATTGTCTTTTGTGCGCGCGGACACAATACAGGGCTTTTTGTCTGCGATTCCCAAATGATTGAAACTTTCAGTCATTTTTCCAGCGAAGATTAAAAGACAGTGTCTCAGATTTTCCGTGAGGTTTTAACCAATTGTTACTTAATAAAAGGATAAGGTAAGAATTATTGGTTGATTTTTGTTTTAATTCAGCATATTAAAGACATATCGACTGCTTTAATATCTCTTTAATATAATGCAATAGAAATTACGCCTCGTGTGCAAAGCCTAGGACATAACATTTAACACATTAATGAGGATATTTTTTTTTTACCCCAATTTATGGAATGATTGTGACAATGATTTCTTCCTAATAGATCTAGATGATAATATACATTCTGAAATTGTATTAAATATCAATGTGCGAGTATTTTTTTTGCGTGTATGCTACTTGTTAATCAACTAGAGTACCTGCTTCCTAGAGTCATAACTGACGTAATGAGGACTAATGCCTCACAAAAGCGCACTTATAAAGCTGATGGACACGGTTTTGATCCTGGGACGTTACGAAACCAATGCTTTACCCCTGAATCATGACTGTACGCAGCAGGGGCTAGGGTAGGGGTCAGCCCCGACAAATATAAAAAACAAAGAAAATGCAATAAATTATCAATAATTTATTGCATTTTCTCCCGGTCCCCAAATGGAAAAATTCCTCTGTGTGGCCATGCGTAGAATAATAACGACGAATGTACCCTAGTTGATAAACATAGTAGCATACACATGCTTTAGCAGTAACGCAAAACAAACACTCGCCAATTATTATTCAATAAAATATGAGAATGTATACTATTATCTAGTATATCTATTATGAATAAATCATTGTCAGAATCATTCCATTAATTATGGGGAAAAAATCATTCGACCTTCATGACCATGTCGTTTCAATTGTCGAAAAGAACGTAAAGGTGAGTTTGTATACGCTAGAGTCTAGACAGATGGCAGCCAACCTAAACACATTTGAAACGGACAAAAACAAGGCATTCCAGAATCAAATGTTAATATGATACTAATATATACTTACATGATATGAAGATTATCAGGAAGCACTACGATGGCTTTACAGCCTCAATGACTCAAACACCTTAGAGCATATTGATAATGAAGTACACCGACTGCCATAAAACACTTCCTGTAGCCTGTTTGCCAACAGAATGTGATTATAGGGGAGAGAAGCATGGGAGCAAAAGTGATCAAGAAAGGGCGAGAGAGAGAGAGAGAGAGAGAGAGATGGAAATATGCTTTTGTCCACACATGAAAAGGTAAAACCTGTCATGACGGATGTTGTCAAAATATAAAGGCCCGGTCACACCGCTCGAACTTTGTTGGAGCGTTCATTGAACGGTAGGGAGAGCGGGCTGAATTTTGACAACGCTCGTCACCGCGCACAAAATGGGAAACAAATCGAAAACACGGGCGTTGCCTTAGCGGTGCACCGCTGAAGCCGGCGTTGCTTTAGCGTTGGTTTAACGGTAGCGAGCGGTAGCGAGCGTTGGTTTAGCGGTGACACCGCCATACCAACGCCAAACCAAAGTTCATCACCGCAATGGATCGCTGCTTCAACGCCCGACACCGTTCTAGCAATCCCGTGTCCGCTCGTAAAACGCTTATCAACCGCTCCACCAAAGTTTATTCACCGCCCGGGCAAAGCTGGCGAAGCAGCGGTGGTCCAGCGTTCAAGATTTCTGCGTTGGCCTAGCGGACCAAAGCGTCCACGAACTTGCGTCTAGCGGTGCCAAACTTTGACCGGGCGTTGTTGGAACGGTCGTGAACTTTGCCGGAGCGGATAATTGCCCGCTCCTCACCGCTCGCAATATTTTGTGCAGCTCAAAACTTTCGGAGCGGTAGGAGGGACCATCAGCGGTGGCCGAGCGTATACGGCGTTGCCTTAACGGGGGCCAACTTCTGTTAAACAGTGGTGAACGGTTACGAGCGGTGATGAATTTTTTTCTCCGCTCCAGGAACGCTCCAGCAAAGTTCTGGCGGTGTGACCGGGCCTTAACAAAATTATTCATTGAACCGATCGGTTCTTTCAACAAAGTAGTTATTCTTTTGTAGCGCAACAATTTTGTATTGACTGAGCGATGAACATCCTCACACAAATCAATGCAGGGAAATGTTGTTTGTGATCAACTCTTGACAAGGTCGGGTATATGGAATTAAAGTGACTCGGTAACATTTTTGAAGATTGACGAAAAAAACTGCATAATTTTTGCATAAAATGTTATATTCCTTCTACTGTACTAACCCTCTGACATGCAAACATTCTTGAAAAAAATTCTCAAACCACAAAGATATAGTTTCAATTGAAGGCGTCACTGTGCGACATCCTCTAACAGTAAATTCTCCCAACCATTTTTGAATTTACCCAACCGTTTTCCAATGAAAAGAAGACACAAGACAGTTGTTAAAATGTCTGGAACGGTATATAGAGCCAATTTATTGCTATTTGTGACGATTTATATTCACATAACATGTAATTAAATTGTCATAATATAGTTGGGAGAATTGATGAATCGATCAGATCATTTTTTCCCCAATTTGTATCATTAATAATGGGTTGTTTACACTAAAACTTTCAGATTATCTTTAATTGTACATCTAGCATTGAAGTCACTACCTTAGCACCATGTTATCCCATCTGAACAATGATACCAAGTCCCTTTAACAAAGTGTTCCGGATAGTAGTGAACCTGTGAAATATTACCACGATCAAACTTTATTCTTACGCCCAGGCGAGTTGTTTGCTTTGTGTGTTATTTCTGTATTCAGTTCTGGTCGAGTTCCTCCTTCGGAAGCGCATATACACAAACAAATTATACCCCCCCCCCCCAAAAAAAAAGGAATATGTTTACAATAATTATCAAAAACAAAAGTTATTTTTGATGGCTATTACCAACTCTATTTGCAAGAGTTAGTTGTTTTGAGATATGAAACTGGGTCATGCATATCAACATATTACGTTTAGGCTTACAATGTATATGTATTATATTTATTGTAAACGTTCAAATACTCTTGCCTTCTATATACAGGCTCTGACATTAAAAGCAAATCGAAAAACGAGAAATGTGAAATCTTATGAATCTGCTAAATAAGAACTGAATAGTCCTTCCAAAAGGTTTAAATCTTATATTCCAAAATATTTAGCATGTTTAATGAACGATCTTAATAATATCAGTGGCACGTCCAGAAACCGATAAACTCGAGGGTAGGGGGTTTTGATCCCTATATACAGTGCGTTCCAGAAAAACCGAAACCGAGATTTATCGATGTTTTATCATAACTTATTTACATTTATTATTAATAAATGACACATATTTGGAAAGCTTAGATCTTCTTCTTTCATTTGATACAACTCATATAATACATATTCCACGCAGGAGTGATTTAAATGAATTTGAAGAGAGGAAACCAAAACGTCATTTCGTGGACGGTATCTGCATGAAATTCAAAGAGTAAATCACATTTTCTAGAAAGTTGAGTTTCTGCCCTTTCATATGACACCCCAATCAGGAAAATGAGCAAGGAATGACAAAGTTCTGTTTGTTTAAAGTAGTGCTTGCAATTCCATAATTGTATCAAACGAATTCGTTTTCACTGGCTGACTGCCGTAGCAACAGAGTTGACCGAAGACTTAACTCTATTTCGTTGACAATCAGCCGTAGACGAAAGACTTCATGCATGGCTGATTGTCAACTTACTTCCGCGAGGCAGAAACGTATATTACGCTTACAATTTATTCCGTATTTTCGGTCTAGGCAAAACTAAATTAGTATTTCTAAGGGCATAGTTTGTAGTCTTAAAGGCTGTCTGTACTAGTTTGGCTAAGAGTGATAAGACCACTCTGGGTGGTCTCTGACAGGTGGCTATCTCATCAACTCAGCTCTCAATTAACATTATAAAAAGAGGATCATGGGAGACAAAATTAATGGTCACCGATTAGGCATTGCTTGATATATAGAGGGAGCAAGTAGCTACAAGTAGTAGAATGGGGCTTTTAGTTCTGTAAACTTCTCTTTCAATATTTACAGATGCCAAATTCATATCGTAGACATAACCCTACTCTTCTACCGATTCGATACCTTCTAAAGTGTATAAATACACATTGAAATAGTACAAACTTATTATGTACTTGCAAAACTCATCAATTTATCACACTGTTTAATAACATATACCGGCGATTTATTGTTTGTCTCAATACTTGACTAAATCAGCATTAACACACTCATCCATATCTTCGGATGCAAATTCACATCCAACGCCGAATAACAGCTCATATTTGCTACACTACGCGGCCGATGATCGAAATTCGGACTGTGGAAACAAATATCCCACCCTCCATTTAAATACCAAGTACAAGTAGATCGGAATTAAAACGAAATGTTGACGACGATCCCGTCTTCTGATTAAAAATCTAATATTTCCACAGATCGGTAGACGGATCAATATATTATTAAAAACAACAACGACAATTATTACCCAATCGAATAAGATTCAATTGTTTTCCTTGAACAACATTGGGTTAACGTCACAGCATTCTAACAGTTTACGTTCTACATGAAATCGCATCTCCAATTCATACCCTATCAGAACATGAAAGGAAAATTAGGGGTAACCAGCCATTCTAAAGAGTTATAGCGGATTCAAATACACCTAGGAGCTAAATATGAATTCAATTTGCAGAGAATAGTATTAGCAACACAATACAAGTAAAAAATGCGCGCGCAAAGTTTGAGATGTTATAAAATGTATGAAACGTGTATTAAATTTGTCCAATAAGCATTTTGAGCGATTTTAAAGTTATACGCGTCCGCCATGACGATTCGTGCACGGACTTTGGTGTCACCAAAAATTTACATATGATTTTAATTTCAGAAATGATAATGTATGAGGAAATTATGGTCAATAGTAGAAATTAACAAAATGGCGCATGAGTAATCAAGAAAAATGTCTTCGTAAGGATAAACAAATCATGCATATTATATGGCACAAGTCATGAAAATGTTATTCATCAGATATGAAGAAAAAAAAAAAACACAGAAAGATGGGGAAAAAAGCTAGATTCTGACAAAAAAATTAATAGGCGCTCTTCCACGCTGTACTCGAAGATTGCAAATTCAAGCATTACTGTGTGATGTTTCTAAAGTTTGTATGTCCAAATTCGTTGTTGTAATGAATTCTAATTTGAACCCACATGTTTTCGTTTCATTAGTCACATACTTTGTTGTCTTCTTCTTGTTTAAATGCTTCTGAACTGTCTTGTTTCTATTTCTTTACACTTTGTTAAATGTAGGGCTGTATTATCTCTTTGGATCATGGTGATAATGCCGTTAACGAAAGCGACGGACGCATGCGATTGGCTCAGTGATGTCCTTGAGGCGACAGCGAATGATGGCTAGCATCACCTTGCGGAACTCTGGCATTGTCCTGGCGTAAATCAGAGGGTTGACGCAACTATTGAAAGTCACCATCAGGCCTGTCCAGGGGATGCCCGGATCACTTGCATAAATGAGAACGCTTACACCGAACGGGAGCAGGCAGATGATGAAGGCTAGCACAACAACGGCAAGTCTTTTCGTAACCGTGACATTGTACTTGGTCAGGTGTGGTCTTGTCTTGTTATCAGGTAAATTTTGCTTGATGGATCTTGAACGCTTCTGATGAGCTTTGGTACCTTTTGGAGATCGCCTTGATTGATTCTCAGAAATGTCAAGGGATGTGTGTTTTGGTGAATTCTCAATGGCTGTCAATTTGCCCTCTCCATTTGATGGTGATGTGTCAAGGTTTGTAGTTGAACGGCTTTGTGTTATGTTTACTTCAGATGTGAGAGTTCTCGGTTCATTCGAAACAAACTCTGATAGGCTTATTTCCAAATTGACATTGTCTATGCCACGCGCCTGGGGTGCTCCTGCTATTTTGAGCCGGGTCATCTTTTTACTTTGTCGCGAAACGAAAAGATAGATCCGAATGTAGATAACAACGGTGACAATAAACACGGGTATCACAGCACATGCCCCAGCTGTAAGGCTATATAAGAATGAGGTTGGAATTGAATTATCCTGCGCGCATGCCTTGTACTTGTAAGAATATCCCAATCGGCCCAAACCAGCAAAGTGAGGAACCAGAACCAAAATAGCTGGGTACATCCAAGCACTTAGCAGCATGAAGCATATGTTTCTAGTTGTGTAGAGTTTCTGGAACTGTATCCCTGATTTTGTCAGTAGGTACCAGCGGTTATAGGCAATGAGGGCCAGCGTCATGATACTGGAACCTAGACAGATCCATGTCACGGCCGAATTGGCCGAACAGATCCAACCGGGTAAAGGCCATCCGTCACGGCTTAGCAAGGCAACAACATTAAACGGGAGACATAGGCATGTGAGAAGGTCGGAACAGCCTAAATTGACGATGAACCAGTTGGTGGATGAGCGGAGTTTACGGGAAAGGACTACGGCGGTGATGACGAGTGTGTTGCCGATGGATCCCATTAGGAAGACGATAGAGACGATAGCGGATATGGCAATGCGCTGTTTGTAATCTTCAAACACAAAGACTTCTGTATCGCTACTCCTATTAGTGTTTTTGGCCATGGTTGTTCGGAAAATATTATTACTATCCATGATTATCTTGTCTTTCGTCGTCGATTCGTCTTCTGAAAATAGACATAACAAAAAATCATAGAGAAGTAGATTACATCAGGGATGTGCCCTGATTACATCACTTGTAAGCACCTCCTACCGTCCGTTGCATACGCGGCGTCATTTTGACTGACGTATAGGACTGCGTCAGTTGGGTCCTTTATGACGCGCCAATCGGGGATGATATTAAGTGATTGTAAAATGAAGAGGGTAACTATTGCTTCGAAATACTTTCCTAAAAGTATATTCACAAATTTCCTTCAAGGTACTAGGTCCCATTTGCAGGCCTATTAATGAAAAAAGGTTGATTTCCGATGTCATTTGAAATGGCTGCCCAAAGATTCTTTCAGCTTAATTTGGCCATTACAAGAAGTGGTTTATTGATGTAGGCAAATACAGCTCATTTCATGTATAAATTATGTTATTAACAAATAAAAAAGAAGTTTAGTCAGTCACTCAATAAATAGTGACTAAGACACTGCTAGTGTTTAATTTCACAGATATGACATACATGACATATTCATAACAAAAGGGGCTCACTACATTTAATATACAGTGGGTATAACACAAATTGTACCCAACTTTGGTAACTTCGAATTATGAAGTCAATCAAGTCTTACCTATATGACCTTGAATCATGATTGGATCGTGAGTAGGGCCTACTTATGATCATGCCCATGTCTTAGATCTAAATATTGTTATTGTTAGTTAGTAATGTATGACTTTTGTTTCACTTCAAATGATTATGTTGTATTTAATATGAATGAATAAAAATACAAGCAAACTTTTGATTTATTGACGTCTTCTTCCGTGTGATAATATACTCTTCAACATTATTTACATATTCATGAATTGTATGCATGATACATGTAATATAAACTTGAGTATGATTTGTTACTGAGGAAGAGGAAATGGTAAAATAAATATATAAAGTTGAGGTGAATGGAATGGAATTTATTATCATTGAATTAACTGAAGTTATGGGTGAGTTAATAAACTCTTGACAGATAGCAGCCAACCTATTCACATTTCGAACAGGACGAAAGACATTCTAGAATGAATATATTTATGAATCGATACGTTATTTTCATAAATGTAAGTATATTTGTTAATTAGGAAGAGTAAATTGATGAAAATAAGTGTTAAACGTACCCTCAGCCCCCAAATAACTTTACTTATCTTGGGAGATTTATTTTAATCTTGCCCATTAATCTAAAAAATGTATATAATTATGAAAACAATACATAAGATAATGCATACTTACATGATATTAGTTATAAAGATTAGCAGGATGCACTACGATAGTTTTACAGACGTAATGACTCGAACACCTTAGAGCATATTGATTATGAAGTATACCGACTGCCATAAAACACTTCCTGTTCCCTGTTTGCCATTATCAGAATAAGGCATGGGAGAAAAAGCGACCAAGAAGGGGCAAAAGAGAGAAAGAGAAGGAGAGAAAGAGAGAGAGATGGAAACATACTTTTGTCCACATATGAAAAGCTAAAACCTGTCATGACAAAAGTAGTCAAAAGAGAAAAAAATTATTCATCGCTCGGTTCAACAAAGCAGTTATTCTTTTGTAGCGCGTCACGATTTTTGGTAAACTTAGCGTTGAACACATACGCACATAATGTTGGGAAATAGTGTTTACAATTATGTGTTCCCGATAGTAGAGGAACCTGGGAAATAATTCCACCATCAAATTATATCTTTACGCCCAAGCGAGTTATTTGCTTGGTATGTTATTTGTTAGTTCGGTTTTTACGAGAGTTCCTCTTTCGGAAACACCTTCCCACGACCAAATATACAAACTAAAAGATTATTCGATGGAGACCAAATGATATGTGATTTAAACAAATGAGAATGTTTACAATGATTTCGAAAAACAAATTTGACTTTGGATGCATATTGTCATCTCTGTAGCTCAGTGGCGGATCCAGGGGGAGGGGGGCCGAAACGGCCGTGGCCCCCCTATTGGCGGCGAGAAAAAAAAAGGAAGAAAAAAAAAGAGGAAGAAAAGAAGAGAAAAAAAGAAAGAAGAAGAGGAAAAGAAAAAAAGGAGGAGAGAAAAAAAGAGGAGAAGAGAAAAAAAGAGGAGAAGAGAAAAGATAACGAAATTATTGAATAGAGGGGGGGCTGGGCCGGCCGCATAAAATCTCGAGCCGCGGATTCAAAGTTACACGTTAAGAACAGCCCCTGCGCTACAAAGGTCATCACTCTTTAGTGAGAAATTTGAAAAGGGCACAATATTTAGCATGGGTGTCTTTTAAATAGAAGTTATATACTCACCAGTCAAATTTTGAATTAACGGTATAGGGCCGCCTCACAACTCTTATTTTGCCCTTCTTTTGGATTCAGTTCATACCAACTCGCTTGTGCTTGTATGTGAACTCATGTTGGTAGTAATCATGGACAGGGGCGCCAATCCTGGGCCCGATAGGGGGACACGTCCCCCAGGAAATTTACAAATATAGCTAGAAAGAAATATAGCGGAAAGAACGTACATATTGGGAAGGGATTTTCTAGAATGCATAATTTCAGCATTCAACATTGCAAATTCTCGCTTGGTCGCTACGCCCCGGCCCTCGCCCGATAACACAAAACTATGACGCTCCCGGCCGTGATTTATCCATGGTTGGTGTAATAGATCTTTTTTCCATTTCAATTCTCCTAACCTAATTGTGGGCCATCACAATCATGATTGTTTCATTTTCCCTTTAAAGCAGGCGCGTAGCCAGGGGCGGTAGGGGCAGTAAGATGACATAGGACGAAAAAGGAGGAGACAAAGAAACATTTTGGAAAATTCTGACAAGTCGTAAACGGTACAACGAATCGTCTTCTTTCTCTAATAATTTAATGAAATGTCAATGCTTCCGCGCTTCGCGCGGAAGGGGGAAACTGAATTTAGACAAGGATTAAGAGTCGAGAATGGTACAACGAATCGTCTTCTCTCTCTAATAATGTAATGAAACGTCAAAGCTTCCACGCTTCGCGTGGGAGGGGGGGGGGGG
>BEXV01000815.1:78775-93636 GCA_003118195.1 Hemicentrotus pulcherrimus | reverse complement strand
CCCCCCCCCCCCCCCCCTGGATCCGCCACTGGGTACGTGCTCCTCAGTTTGTGTTGAATCGGTAATTTCTTTGTAATGTACTGGCGGACAAAACTTCCCCATTTGTTCCAAAACGTAGTATGACTAAACTTTTAATTTGTCAAAAAACGTATTACTCGGGATGGTCTTTTCTTCTTAGCGGACCTGCAATAACATACTCCCCCTAATATATTTAGATCAGTGCCAAAGGATGAATGCACTTGGGAGAAAAACAGAAATAATTGAGGTACACGACAAAAGTAGGGAGGGTTATCTGTCACTATGTCACAATCCAATTGTCATTTTGAGATTCGAATAGCCGTAGTGAACTCATATTTCCAACATTCATAATTTGTCTATTATTAGTCCGATTTATTTCAAACTTTCGCCATTCTGTAACTCTGCTTTTCCTGCTTAAACGAAATTATTGCAAGGGTTGGATTGTCAATGGTTCTCGCCTATAGAGAATTGGGTTGATGAAGTGAAAAGTGTCATCAAAAGGTTGGTATTACTACTCCAATCTATCATAATCATACTCCACATAATACGGGCGCATATCCTTTTTGTAGATTATATTTCTAAGTTCAATATTCATAACTGATCTGAATTGGAGTTACCTTACAAGGATATAATATGCAGAGAATGGATTGATTGTGTCTTCGGTTTCAATGACGGATTGCGGGAGGGGCGTCACGTCTGACTCATGCTGCCCCCCTTTAAACGATCGATCTTTGCATTTTGCTGATGATATCGAGTTGCAGAGATGTAGAGGTGTTGTTGTCCATTGTAAAAGCTTAATGTGACCACGCGGTACGCAGTTCGAGTCCCTTTAGCGCCTCAAATCTCCTTTTATTTATATTAACAATTCTTAACAGTTTTTATAAACGATAAACTAATGTTTAACCAAATAATGGAATAACATCGACTTTGTGAAAACCAAATATCAGAAATCTCTAGACTTTGTAATTTCATGAAGAAATATACTAATTTTAGTATTAATAACTGTTAATATAAATATTTCTTCGCTCGCTCCCAACAATTATAATGCAAAGCATTTAGAAACGTGTAAATTAGCGCTTTAAATAGCTCCGTATTTAGACTGTCTCGTTCACTTCACTTACTTGCAACATTTCGAAAGAGGGTTATTTCGGGCAACGAGGTACCCGATTGAATCCTCGTATCTGTATGATTTCTGTATTTATTTTTAATCGGCTGCTATGCGACCGCGTACATTATTTCAAATCTTATATTGTGTGTTAATTACATAATATATTGTTAACCATTTCAACATGCCATTTCTTTTTAGAAAGAAATGTGCCCGTATGTGCGTATTTGACATTTGACGAGTGTTAGAGCGATGCAAAATCATTTGTGATGTATTTGGGATCGAGGTGGACACAAAACTTTTCATTCCTAAAAGGGTGTTGTGACTGTTAAAAAAGGGTTGAAAAAACGCTGCTTTAATCTACATTTACCACACTAGTGAGGTAAATGGTTACCCTTTTTTTTTTTTTCTTCAAGTTTATTTGTTTCTACTCTAGTGAAAACAAAACTTATCATACAGTAATGGAATAATCATAATTATGATTAATACATTAAAAGGCTGAATAAAGTGGGGGATCTACTAAAAATCAAAGCTTGCATTTTGTAGGTCCCAATTATTGATTGTTGTGTTTATAAATTAGGATATCTGAATATACATAAGGTATTTACAAAAGCATGTGATTATACAATGGTTATCTTTAACTGACATATTGTACTAAACCTATAGTTAACAATTATGAAATAAGGGAAAATTTCTGTGCTTTCCTCAGCATAACCGAATGTATATGAATTAAATAAAAGGATCAGTGATTATTTTAGCGCTACTTGTAAGCATGGACCCTACTACAGATGGACTAATAATGAGAGTCTTTCTTTGATCGCATCATGACCACCGCCACCTGATAATGTGTATGTTGATGAGGACATTCATTTGACGCGACAATGATGATTATGTAATCACGCATCATCACAGACTAAAGAACCTGTTACATTTCTTCAGATTCTTTTCGCTGGACCAGGGCACAGAGTGTAGTTTCAGAAAAGTATCGTGATTTAAGACCAGTTAGAGGACCAGTGAACCTCAAATTATGACAATTTGTGTGATATTAGATTGATCATTAAAGAAATGGACACTGGTGGACATACATTTGGACTTACCAAGCTTTGAAAAATGCATATTATTTACCGTCCTATTATCTTATTTTTCTTGGAAATGGATAGGATAGGTGTTTTAATGAAGTTTAAAATCATTGTGTTACAGCCAAATTTACAGGTTTCTCTTGTAAACTAGTTTTAATATCCTATTGGAATTTCATATACGGCAATATTCATAATTGTACTCCACAACTGGACATGAATTTCCGTGATTTTAAGCCATTCAATTTCATTTGCGCAGGCATGTTGTCGATTCTTCAAGGCACAGTTTGGGATTGTTATGGCTGACTGGCGGCGGTCGTGATGAGATCAAAGCCTGGAAGCATGTTTAGAATGTCATTATGATACTTATGACAGAATCAGGTGCATGAATGTATTATAGTACCGTTCAGTGTCCATTTGTAGTAGGTCCATGTTGTAAGGAAGAAAGAGTATTTGCAAGGAAACCAATTAAGAAAAGAGAAAAGGTACGTAAGAAAAGATGATAAATTAGAAAGGAAAGTAAGGAAAACGCAAGAAGGCAAATAAAACAATACAAAATAAAATAAAACAAAAAATAGAAAGACAAAGCAGAACCGTTGTGAACAAGCGGGATAGAAAAGAGAAAGGAGAGAGCTAAAGGGAAGGGCAAAGTTATAGGGGAAGGATTAGCATAGAAATAAAACCGTCTTTGACTGTGCTATATGGTCTTTGTCTAGACAAGGACAGATACATGATCAATTCATCCTATTCTTGTAACTTATGGCCGCCCTGTTAATACCGTGGTAATAGAAATGGAGCGCTAGCAGTCGAAATGTGCTACACAAATTCATGGGCGTTAAAGGTACTATGTCCCATTTGCAGCCAACATCGAATTTCGTAGAACTTTGCAGGAATTATCAATATGTCACGTACATGTATGTCCTATTTGTAAAATTTAAACGTAGCAGTGTCCTATTATTCAAATGATGCAAGGAAACTCGTTTACTTTCTAGACTTCACTGTCAGACACTATTGAGAGACTGTCTGACTTGTTTTTGTCTTCTTTCTGAATAACACATACACATGAAATGAGCTGAAAAGGTATACCTCAATTAAACACTGCCTGTAATGGCCAAAATTAAACTGATTGAATCTTTGCGCGGCACGAAACGTACGACCATTCGATACAAGGGTTTGAAAATCAGACTTGTACTAAAATGATTGCAATCACTGAAGTCGCTTCGACAACTAATGCTCGATATTTTCCCACTTAGAGACATTTTCAAGCCCTTTTGTTTTGAGGGAAGTTCTAAATTAGTATTATCTTTCAAATGCCGTTGGAATTTAACCTTTTCATTTTGTTGACCTACAAGTGGGACATAGTACCTTTAAGACTCCCCTACCATCATGATTATCGCCCTTCAATGTACCTGACTGATTTGAATTGGACTTAAGTTGCAAGGATATCAGAGGATGAATTGATCATGTATCTGTTCCCTTTCAGACAAGAGACCGTATGGCACAGTCATCAAGAAATCATTCTTAAATTTCAAAATAGGTGATAGCCCTTCTGTTCCTAACCCGATCTTCAATCATAAAGAAGGACGTAGTCTACTGAATGGCTATTCTGTCCTATATAGATCTCGGTCGTGTAGTGATCTCTCAGTCAGTGAGTGTTCGCAAGTTTTCTTAGGAGTTGTCCAAAGACCAGTTCAAACCAACTCAACTTCAAGATGGATCTCCGAAGCGCATCCTTGGTCTTCCTGGTGGTAGCTATGGTGCTATCATACTCCATGGCTGAATCTTTCGACAACGATGATGCCGGTAAGAAGAATCGTAAATTCAATCTCAAACAATTACCTAGTACTATGAGTGCACTGTGCACATGTACACTAAGAAAATTGTTGGGTATAACAAAAAAACAATGAGGGAAACGACATGTCCGACTAACTTTGGGCAATTTCATTCCAAACTTGGGTTATATACGTCTTGGCGTTTATCCCGATCAAGGTCTTATTTAACTTGTGCAAAAATCGGGCGCATAATCATTCACATACTCATTTTTTTAAAACCTAACTTGAATTTTTTGGAGAATGGAACTTCCCTCTCCGAAAAAGAATAATTGTAAGAAGATTTCTTATTTTTAAGTTGATTTATAAACCTCTATCATGCATGTTCACGCAACTATGAAAAGTTGTTTATTTTCTTTCTTTGTCAAGTGGATCAATTTACAAATAATACGAGAAATGGGCTTAAAAATTGTAGCTATGATTATTTTGCATTATATCAATCAAAGTTTATATTCAACATTCATTTTGTGGAGTATACATAAGGTAACTCGTGTAGGACAAACTTTACATTCCGAAAGGTTCATACTAAGTGGATTGAAATTTCCAACAACAAAGTGGAGAGGCTTTAAAAAAAAAAGAAAGAAGATATGTCTCTTGGCAATCCCCGGCTCTGGTTGTTGGTCTGTTTTCTTTTAGTATTATTAATATAATCATTCATGATATCTTTGTCTATGTATTCTGTCGTCTGATGTTAATTCCTGGAAATTAACTGAATAAAATGAATAAGATAATTAAATTTCAATCGCCGCTTGTAATTAAAAAAAAAACAGTTGCCCATGAAATAGGAACAGTTGTTCTTGCCATGTTTCATGATTGTGACACCAGGAACAAAATATTTAAACAATTTCGGGGGCTACTATGGTTTATTCTCGATAGATTAAGTGTAGATATCTTCTGACTCAGAACTTTATTGATCAATCTCTATGACTGTTTGGATTCATTTGTAAAGCTCTGAAAAGATATCAGTTTTATCTATCAAGAATAAACCATATTGCCATAATCATTTCATTAAAAAAGGGACGAAAAAATGGCCAACAGTGTATGAAGAAATCCGGAATCAACGGACTCTTCTTGAATTTCATTACAGTGATGGAGGAATGGAACCCTTTTAAGAAGATCTACAGAAAGGAGTGTCACGTGGAAACCTCGTGCATCACTGTCAAAGGTATGTAACGGGCTACAGGTGTATCCAGGGCAATCTTGCATCAAAAGGGTAAAAATGCGTTTAAACGCAACTAAACAAATTTAATTAATAAAGACAAGTATCAAATATGCGGTCCTGATTGGTTGAAAATCAAATTGGGTTATTTGTTTTTTTTTAAATATAAATGGTTGCATTTCATCTCAATTCTATATGGAAGAGGCTGAAAGGTTTCTTTTGCTGGGGGAGCGGGGTGGGTGCTTATAGCCATTCGTTTACCGGGAACATGAAAGGAAACCAGGGCAGTGATTTTTTGTTCATTCAGTTATGTTAATGTCCAGGGGGAGTGTCACATATACAGTTAATGAAAGTAAAAATGGAAGGCCCCTGGACATTTTCTTTTTCATGGGCAGTTTTCAATGTCACTTTGATAGTTTAATCTCTGGTTGCTGCCGTGCTGGATGTGTGCGCAACAGAATTGTCAAAAGGGTCAAATAAATTATAGATGACATTCTACTTTTATTCATAAACACAGTTTTAGATTGAATACAAATTACTAAAAGGGGACTTTCACCCTGATATTAAGGTGTTTAAAAAAAATAAAAGCAGAAAATTACAAAAACAGATCAGTAAAAATCCGATGAAAATATCTAAGAAAGTTTTAAATATTGAAGTTTCCATTAATCAAACATAAATTGGCACCTCTGTGATGTATCTTGTGATACCCTCTCCCGTTTGCTCTTTATACTAAATAAAAAATCATAAATTTCTCTTTCCGCTAATTTTTAAAAATCATACATACCAATAGATATAATAATCATAAATAATGTTCCTAGAAGGCAAAAGTCATACATGTATGATCAAATATTGTTCCTTCGCGAGCAACTATAAATAAAACCTAAAAATAAATGATAATGTATGATATTTTCTGTACAAGCAAAAAGGAGAGGACTTCGAAGGATACGTTACATAGTTGCAATTTGTTTTTGATCGTTTGCAACTTAAAAAAATCATAACTTTCTTATTTTTCATTTTGCTCAGGCCTTCAATGATTTTTGTCTTTCATTTTTCCGGCGCTATTGAACAAAGTTCTGAGTGCACTTCCCCTTAAATCGTAACAAAGACTCAAATTGTGCTCATACCTCTACTGAACTGTTTTAAATAAATATTTTTCTGTTTTCTTCAACACCAACTGAATAACAGGATGACAATTTCCATTAAGTACGCACTGTTGCTGTGCCTACATGTACCTGTTATTTGCAATGTATTTCTACTTTGTTTCTCCTCTCCACGTAGGAGTGAAGACGTGCACGAGGAAAAATTGTTGTCATCGCAAGTACTTTGGGAAGACAATCTTAAAGGCGCCCGATTGCACCGGTAAGTGTAAGGCCTGAACAACAAAAAAATGTTGTATTGCCCTTTGCGACCGACCCCAAAATCTTGAAATCTCAGGCCGGCTTTAAAAATAATTTATTTAAAAAAACAGTTTTTTAGAAGAAAAACAAAGCATTCAAAACTAAGAAATATCAGCCAAAAAAGAAGATTTCTGACTGACCGACCCATGTTTTGGCACCTAAAGGGCAATACAACATCTTTTTTTTTAGGCCTAATAAGCGAGTTCATAATTGAGATTTGCGCATGGGCAGATAAAGGTCATTCGTTCCCAATTTGAGACGAATTCTTGTATCGTGCTTATGAAAGTTTTGTAATCAGTATTCATTTATGCACCGCAAGTACATTTATCTACAGGTGAAAGTATTTTTTTAAAGTGACATAATTCTGATAATTCAAAAGAACCTCAAAAGAATTACGAACGTTCTGAATTGTGAACCCTATTTCGAACTTTCGGAATAATGCACCAAATAGTCGGGATAATGAACCCCCCCCCCCCCAAAGAATCAAACAAAACATAAAGCGATTTCACTAGCTATCACTTATTCCAATATATGAACATTAAAGTAACACATTACGTTTCCCGAACAAGATTGACACTCATGGCATTGCCTTGAATTTTCGAAAATCCTTGTGATCCTTAAATTTGCAGCTTTATTTGAATTTGCGTTGAATGTGGTAAATTTTCAGGCGTCGATCGAATGTTCGGTTTTTTATGCCCCATTTGAATGTATTTGGTTCTTGATTTTTTTGTGTCCAGCCTTTACCAAGTATCATGGTAGTGAGAACATCGATTAATTTTTATATATATACCAACAGAAAATAAGTTATAAAATGTCATTTAGGAGCATTGTTTCGTACAATGATATTTACGTACATAGGGAGGAAATCATTAATGGGCAAATATTGAAAGTGTATGCTTTTCCTTGATATATTTGGTCTGAATACAGCTATAGTAAGGCTATCAAGTTAATAAATGACAAACAAAGTCACAAAATATGCTAACATCTAGGATGTTCATTACTCTTAACGTTTGGGACAAATTTCTTTGGACTTGTCCATGTTTGCATGCAATAATGTATACATGAAACCAGGGATAAAAACTCTCATATCCCTGATGAAACTACCGTTTAAATCTAAATCGATAATAGAAAAAGGTCACTTCACATCTACACTAAAATGAGATTCAAGAAAGTAGGTAGAATTAAACTCTGAGCAAAATGCTTGTAAAATGTGTGAAATCAAGTCTTTTTTAAAGTTTGTATAAGAGGCACGGTTTTTTATGAATTTCATGCTCATTATTTTCCAAATTATACGAAAAACGAGCCACAGCATGAAGACAGTTTGCAGGTTACTCTAACTTGTTATCAATTTCTCTAGATCTCCTCTCTCTTCCTTTCTCTTCTTATATTTGCATTGTATTGTTTAGACAGGCGTATGGCCGACACGAGCCTATGCCTATTTTGCATTTTCTTCCTTGTATTCAGTATATGCTCTTAGGTTTATGCTACTCATGCTCATTAAAATATAGAGAAAAATCCTAAAAGAAGATAGATACGACTTTGAAATGAATACAAGTTTTTGTGACCTATTTCGATTTATCTGTATCGCATCAATCTATTCGTCATTGTAGAATAATTTTGTGTTTCTACTTTGTTCATTTTACAGTCATCAGTTGAAAGGCTGAATACCAATTCCTCGACGTCTGCTAAATGAACCCGGCGCTGTGAGGATGGCAATGTTTACCGACATTATAATCATTATTATTGCTTCATTATCTTCATTACCCTTATCATTTAAAAAAATGTTAATTTCTTAAGAATGCACGAAGCATAAAAGTAGAGATTATTAGATTTTGGAACAGAGTTAATTTTTAAAGATCGTGACATAATCATACAATTGATCAGTTGTCTTTCTGTGGCTAATACCTTTATTTTCTTTAAAACAAACAAAAACAGAACATCCATAATACCATGACCAGCTACAACAACACACTCCTGTTTGATTTTGAGTTTGTGAACATATTGTTCTAGAATACTCTCGTGTAATACAATTGAGTTCATTGAGATATTGTTTTGGATATAATGCAAACATTACAGCAATATATTTCTGGAAGTGATTGTAATTCTTCAGCATTTATCTCTTTCTATTACCCACTTTTGTTTTATTTAAACACTTTGCTAGTTTCATGTTATCATAACATTGTTTTGAAATAAATATATTGTGTCTTTGTGCACGGTGATTCATTGTCAAGAAAGTAGTCTACATTCTCATTGTGTGTGTACAGGTTTTCATGTAGGCATATACATATTAATTCCTACCAAGTGCGTCAATATTGTAAGAAAACAAAGTAGGTGAGTCACATAGAAGGGGGGTGTGTGTGTGTGTGTGTGTGTGTGTGTGAGAGAGAGAGAGAGAGAGAGGGAGAGAGATATAAGAGAACAGGTACAGGTTTAGTATATAAATAAAAGGCAAGAGTGAGATAGGTAAACTGAATGACTGATTGGAAAAGAAAGAAAGAGAGAGAAAAATGGAGGGGGGGGGGTAGGGGGTGAGAGGGATGAAAATAGGAAGGGGAGGAGGGGAAGATCCCGGGGGAAGATTGCACCAGACGGAGAAAAGAGGGTAAGGGAGCCACATTCGCATTTAGAATAAACATCATACAGGGCAACATTTGTTTTTAATCGGTAGTATGAAAGGAATCATTTGAAAGGGGCTTGGGACCACTATAGTAATTTTATGCTCTCTCCCTCTCTCTCTCTCTCTCTCTCTCTCTCTCTTTCTCTTTCGCTCTTCTCCCTCCCCCTCTCTCTCTCCATTTCAATATCTCTCTCTTCTGTCTTTCTATCTTTCTCTCTCTCTCTCTCCCTGCCCCTCTCTACCTTTCTCTCTCTCTCTCTCTCTCTCTCTATCTCTATCTCTCTCTCTCTCCCTGGGTCGGACCATGGTCTCCATAATTGAATAGACCATGGAAACTCTTCAGAAACTCCTCTTGTAGAGCTTATAATCAGGATAATCGAATGGTACCATACGGATGGATTCTATCCTTTCAACTAATCAATCAAATTTAAGATCATATTAACCGGATTCTAATCGAACATACGGCATGGTATAACAGATAACATTTTGGATATATCTTTGACAGATTTCCCCATCAACCGTCGCACTCGTAATCGAGTGACCTTTAACTTTTGATAATACCACAGTATAAGCCCATGGTAATACTATACCGCAGTATGATTTCAGTTTTTTGTTTTTGTTGTTGATGGTTTTGTACAGGCCTACCCCCTGGGCCTACTTATCATTTTTAGTGCCATATCCGATTTTAGATAGGATCTTATTATAATGATCTTTCTGGATTTATTTAGGGCTTGATTCAAAATACTGTCTCTCTAAGCGCTTAAAGGTATTATCAACCCCGGCCTCTAGATTCATTCACGCACAGTGCGCACCATCTCCACTACCTGCGGATTTGAACTACCATTATAATATCATGGTCACCAACGTGAGAAAAACAATATCATAAATAGACTACCTCGCCTCCCGAATATGTGATGACGGTTGTCAGCCAAATACTGGTAATTAAAAATATTAAGGGGCTGCAGCCTCGACCCCCCCCCCCCCTCAATATCAACCTTTGTGCAAACATGCATTATGCTGCCGCTTTGATAAGAGGATCTGAAGCCTATAATGATCACATTGACAATTTAGAATGCAGTATATGGAAGAGATAGTACATTTAATTCGAAACGAAGAAAAAAGCAAAACACTGACAGAAACAAAACAAAACAAACAAGACCAAACAATACAAAAACCTTATCAAAAAGCGCCAATGAAACTTGTTTTAGTATTAAGCGCCTTAATTATTTGTGTATTATTATTATCGATTTAACTCACCTGATACCTGCCGCTCAGCAGCTGACTCCGGGTAGGCGAACAAACTGGTTGGACGTAGTAGTTTTCAAGTCGGATCCCACGTGAGGATAGCCGGTCAATGTTGTCGGTTTTCATGGCTGGGTTGTGGTACCCGACATCGTTATAGCCGAGATCGTCGGCCAGCAGAAAGATGATATTCGGCGGAGGTCGATGACGACGGTCGCTGCGTCTTTGGCCTAGCTTAGTGACGGTGATTGTCGGTGAGGACGATATCCTCCATAGCAGCAGGACGGAGGCCGCGACCATGCAGGCAATGACGAGAGAGGCCATGCATAAACTTGACATCGCGCTCCACATCGATTTCACTTTGACACCTGCCATCAATGAGTCTTTCTCGATGTCAACTAGCCTACTAGGCAATACTGTCGTTGCGCAAATTAGTTTAGATTCCTGATATGCGGCTGAGGCAGGTTTAGTCGTCGTCGTCGTCTTCACCGTCGTTGCCAATGATATCAGTATTATTGGATTCGAACAAAATGTGTTAGAGTTGATCATGGAGCTAAGCTCTCCTGTGATTTTGTTTCCATCCTTCGAAAATGATCACCCACACGTGTCTCGACTTTCTCTCTATTATAAAGGAGAAAAGTAATAGATTATGACAATATATTGGTATAAAGGATTTTCATTCGCTCCGATTTGATGATGCATACATAAACACAAAATTACAGGTAATAAACACAAGTGTCAAGCGTCCATACTTTAATTGCAAAAGTCTAAGGGTTCTGTTCAGTATGAGAAATACCTAATACTACAGGCATTATAAATGCATTTGAACCATATGTAGAATATGTATATTATGTATTAGGTCCAGCGAACAGTTTTCTATGAATTCTTAGTTAGGCTTTTATTGCCCTCGCGACCGACCCCAAAATCGTAAAATCTACGGTCGGCTTGTTATTAAAGTTCTCTTTTTTTTACCGGTTTTTAGAAAATAAATGTTGAATGAATACAAAATAAAAAANCACAATAATTAATAAGCTGTACGAGAGTAGTTTAAGTGTGCCGGTAGCCGTATTGTAATGCAGTATATTGTAAACTGGCATTTTATTGGATGCTGCTTGTAAGTATCGGCTTGCATGGTGATGTAGATATACAGTCTAAGTAGTCTAAGTGTGCAGGTAGCCGTATTGTAATGTAGTATATTGTAAACTGGTATTTTATTGGATGCTGCTTGTAAGTATCGGCTTGCATGGTGATGTAGATAATAGGCTTGTGGGTGCACCATGTGTGAGAGAGAGAGAGAGAGAGAGAATTGAGGAGTCCTGAAAAGAACTCTCGATAATCTTTCTTGAAGGTGTGTAACCCTGAAAAAGGAGGAGGGGAGGGATCCCCACATTCCCTCGCAGCTCGGCGTCGCGACGTACCTGTATTCTGATGTTTTCTACCCTCACCTTGGGTGTTTTTAAAAAGAGGGAACGAGCATATGCGTACCCTAAATAACACTGAGTGGGGGGGGGGGGCGGGCGTAAGCACAGCAGGCATCACAATGGTTGATCTCATTATCACGGATCGTAATCATAAGAGTTTCACTTCAATTGCAATGGCATTTGTATGGTGATGAGTCAATACGTGATAGGGAAGATGTAAAAGTTAAAGGGAAATCCTACATTAATAACAAATTACTCTAGATGAAAGCTGAAAAATCAGAGAAGTGGACTGGTGACAGTTTGAATGAAATCGGACAAGAAATGAGAATGTTATGAATTTTTGAAAGTTGTAACCACCATATATAGGGAGGGCTCTTCAAATTAGCTGAATCGGTAATGTTGTGATGTAGTGTTGGATATCTTTTCCATTAGTTCCAATTAACACAAAAAATAACTATCACTTCTATCAATAATAGATATTGAGTAGTGCCCCTATAAGATAAGGCACTAAGTAGAAAAACAGAAATTAATGACATGTTTGTACACCGGACAAATAAGAGAGTTATCCGCGACAACGTCACAATCCATTGACCAATTAGTGATCTGAGATTTCAATCATTCATAAGTGTCTTATTATTGGTCCGATATATTTCAAACTTTCGCCATCCTGTTTAAATTATTTCTCTGCTTTCATTTTTAATAAAACACGATTAAAAAAATATAAAATACATTCTGTCATAATCAAGGGTAAAGCAGTTCGTTTCGTTTTTCCTCTCTCAAATCAAAGTAAGTCACATCAGATTTCTACATTCATTGCACAATTCCGAGTTGGATCCATCTGAGATAACGCTAAGCAAGGGGGTTGCACAGTGAGACCTCCTTAATAAATTTTCGCGTCTTGCCAAGTGAATATCGCAACAATGCATGTGTTTCGGTAATTTCCTGAATTCTTGAGATTGCCGCTTTCATCACTATTCCGAGCTCTGAATATTTGGAGATGCGTAAGCAAGGATATTGCACGGTGATGACACTTTGCTTTCTTAGGTCTATCCATGCATGCCCAAGTCTGCAGTTATTGTTTTTAGTTTTTCGCCTCCAAATAATGTTGTTTCGCGCGCCAGCAGACGATTCGGTGTGGCTCCTAAAGATGGAATATAACTAACCCCGATCGGAGTAACACATATGAATTCGTAAAAACTTCAAATAAATAATTATGAAGATCGAAGTGAATCATTCTTGTACCTGGCCTTCAAAAGCTGTCAAGATGCCGGTCAAGATGCCGGTCATTTGGCTGGTCATTTTGTCATCACCATAGTGCGCCCTCCTTCCTCTTCGATTGACGCCTGTTCAGAGTTTTCACTTCACGAGCATGCAGGACTTCGCCAAACTGCAGATGGGATCAAGATTGAGACACAATTAATAATTTGAACAGCGCTGATATATACATGTCATGTGTCTATGTATATACGTGTTGGCGGACTCAGACATCAGTCGACATGGTTGTCGACTGTCTCTCCAATACGATCGACGAAATAACCTCGCTTCCTGCATAAAACATACAAATTTGGACAGAAACTAGCTGCTGTTTATACGATGATTCAGCCGAATAAGTAATACTGGAGTCGGCCGCTCGCGTCCCTTTCAGCCAGGCTTCAATAATTTAGTAGCAAGTTTCTGATCCAGTCATGTCATCTCTCATCCCCTCTCCCCAAACATTCACGGTCTTTGACTATAACGGTAACAAACCGGGTTTAGAACAGGCTTTTGATTTGACTCTGAGTTGGATATGTTCATATTATCACCTCTCTGGTATAGATCAAGTGTGAACGCAACCGAAGTGTCCCTTGCAACAAGTGTGTGATCACTTAATATTTGAAATAAAGGAGCAGAATTTTGTCTTCATTTTTTTTTTCTTTCTTTCCTACGAAAACATATAATAATCTTAATTTCTTATCTGATGTGGAATTCTATCAAAAGTAATAAACATAATATACGAAAGTGGTCATAATTATGTTTCAGACATGTAGGCCATTTTCACCATTCAGTACTACAAGCGGAGGTATCATTTTTGAAATTCTTAATTGAATAAGCATGCGGTGAGCCTCCTTTGCCGGGTATCGCAGACGATCAACTGATGACGAAACCATATTTATTAATTTCACCCCATCCTCCTCAGTTACAGCCTAAAACCCCACCAACAACACCAAGAACACCCTTAGCCTCTCCCTCGATGGGAAGATTAAGTTATGATGAAAATTGAATTGTGATTTGTAGCCCCATATGTCCCCTGAGTGAAGGTGACATATAACCTCGTAAAGGGGTGAACATTTTCTCCGGTTGACCCGACAGAAAAAAAAAGGGGAAAGAATCCGGGGCTCTTGTATGCTATCCGTGATTCATTCATTTATACGCGGGTGACCTCAGTAATTGATAACATGAAAATTTGATTACCGCGCCATGTTGCTAATTCAAAACATTAGCATATGGATATACACATGTGGATAGCAGAATTCTAACTCAGTGCACGTCTGATTCGAGGATATTGTCGATACATCCCAACATCCAACATTCCTATTGTTGCTGGGGCACAACGCATTTAAATTTTACTTGCAGAAGCATAACAATACGCTGTCCGATTTGTATCCTTTTATTTCCTGTATTTTGTGTCAGAAAACTACCCTTCTTGGGCAACAGCTTAATATACTTCGAAAGAAGAACTCGCTTTACTCAATCCTATCTCCCGGGGACAACTAGATCAGGACAATATAGCTCCCTTGGATTTTCCCTCGGATAACTAACCCAAGATATATATACCCAAAATTTGGGACCCAGTTATCACTCGTCTACATGAAGACCAAATAAATATTACAATCGATCGTCATACACATTTATATATCATATCAATAAGCCATGCGAAAAATGAGAGAGAGAGAGAGAGAGGGAGGGAGACACAGAGAGAGAGATAGAGAGAGAGTGAGAGAAAGAGAGAGAGAGAGG
>BEXV01000815.1:24156-47311 GCA_003118195.1 Hemicentrotus pulcherrimus | reverse complement strand
ATGTACATGTACATCCTGTTTTCTTGTCCTTTTTCTCATGATGGCAGGATCATAAGGATCGACTTCTAATATGCTCCTTCAAGATTAGAAAGTTTGCATCATCGATTCATTCAGGCTCTGAAAGAAAGACGTAGGTATGTACAATATATATTGAATATTTACAACAAAAAAAAGATCATGCAATGAGGCAAACAGACGACAATCATATTAGCAAACCAGCTTTGTGATTTGTGTTCATGACAATGACAATGCCTACAAATACAATCATGCATTCATTACCGGTAAGTACCAGAAGATGTTTTCTACTGTCCATGGCCTTGTCATCTCTGATATTGATTAGCTTTTAGTTTTAGTGCAATCCTTCTTATCTTCTTCTTCTTCTTCTTCAAGATTATCTGCCTCCTTCAATACTGAATATTCTTGCAGATGCTGTATATACATGTATTCGGCCTGGTTGGGGTTAGACCGAATTTTCCCGTCTCTTTTGTTCGTTAGCCTCTTATTGGGGTAGGGTCGGCTCTCTCTTTAGAGACGGAAACAGACTATACCGCCAAGTGTGTCGGTTAGGTGCACAAATCAGTACACCAAACTTGCAAAACTTATCACCGAATTACTCCTTTTACAGCATATATATCTGCTGCATTTTACATTGTAAATTAGCTAAAGGCTTAACTTTTTCGGTTCCACTAAACCAACTTGACTGAAATAATCCGTTTAATGGTCCATTTTTAAGAAATTATGGGTCAAAATCGACATCTATATTGAAAGTCTATTTAAACTCTCGCTGCGCTACGTATGCTACGTACGCAGAGTTAGCGCCGCGATAGTTAAAATACGTCTCGCAAGACTTTCAACATGGATGTCGATTTTGACCCATAATTCCTTGAAAAAAGGAACCATTAAACGGATTATTTTAGTCAAGTTGGTAAGTGGAACCGAAAAAGTTAAGCCTTTAGCTAATTTACAATGTAAAATGCAGCAGATATATATGCTGTAAAAGGAGTAATTCGGTGATGAGTTTTGCAAGTTTGGTGTACTGATTTGCACACCTAACCTACACACTTGGCGGTAGATCTATAGTCCGTTTCCGTCTCTAAAGAGAGAGCCAACCCTACCCCAATAAGAGGCTAACGAACGGAAGAGACAGAAAATTCGGTCTAGGTTGGGGTCTGCAGGTGGACCACTACACCGGGAATCCCCCTACTCTTAAATACTCTTAAATACGATCACTGCAGCGGGTTCTTACATGGGGCCTTCATTTAACTAACTATCTGAGGGCGAGGGACGGAGTGTTTTGCACTTAACATAATGTAGCCTGTGTCTATGAAACAAGGGGAGGGGGCACTTTAACAGACAATGCAAGCTTCAGTCATTCGGGAATTGAACCTGGGGTCTTTGGTTCGACAGGCAGACGCTCTACCAACTGAGCCAACGTAACTCGCCTCCCTTACTCACTAAAAGTTTTGCAGTTACACTCGCAAAAGGGATCATTTATTAAGCAAACATGTTAAAAATAACAGATACGATTCAAATTAGAGATCACGGCCATTACTATTAGACATTACAGACAAAAATCTGAATTGAACTTGGGCAGTCGGTCAGTCGTTGGTCAATTCACTATTCACAACAAGTGAGGAAAGAGGAACCGTCAGCTCAGCTCAGAAGAATCCCGAGGCTGAACAGAGGGAGCTCTAGCGGTGCGGCACATAATCTCATCGCTATAGTTCAGGCTTGGATTTTGGTTGGCCGTCGGACGTCCTCGAAAGCGTTGGTAGAAACCAGTTCGACGGTAAAAAATATGTAAACACTTCTCTTTCAAAATCAAGAGTGAGATTTATGAGCGTACACTCTTATTTCAATTAAAAATAGAACACCATCTTAACCAAATATATANGTGATGGCAGGATCATAAGGATCGACTTCTAATATGCTCCTTCAAGATTAGAAAGTTTGCATCATCGATTCATTCAGGCTCTGAAAGAAAGACGTATGTACAATAAATATTAAATATTTACAACAAAAAAAGAACATGTCTATTTTAACTCTCGCTGCGCTAGCGCTACGTATGCTACGTACGCAGAGTTAGCACCGCGAGAGTTAAAATACGTCTCGCAAGACTTTCAACATGGATGTCGATTTTTACCCATAATTTCTTAAAAAAGGAACCATTAAATGGATTATTTTAGTCAAGTTGGTAAGTGGAACCGAAAAAGTTAAGCCTTTAGCTAATTTACAATGTAAAATGCATCAGATATATATGCTGTAAAAGGAGTAATTCAGTGATAAGTTTTGCAAGTTTGGTGTACTGATTTGCACACCTAACCTACACACTTGGCGGTATAGTCTGTTTCCGTCTCTAAAGAGAGAGCCGACCCTACCCCAATAAGAGGCTAATGAACGGAAGAGACAGAAAATTTGGTCTAGGTTGGGGTCTGCAGCAGGTGGACCACTACACCGGGAATCCCCCTACTCTTAAATACTCTTAAATACGATCACTGCAGAGGGTTCTTACATGGGGCCTCCATTTAACGAACTATCCGAGGGCGAGGGACGGGGTGTTTTGCACTTAACATAGCATAGCCTGTGTCTATGAAACAAGGGGATGGGGCACTTTAACACACAATGCAGGCTTCAGTCATTCGGGAATTGAACCCAGGGTCTTTGGTTCGACAGGCAGACGCTCTACCGACTGAGCCAACGTAACTCGCCTCCTTTAATCACTAAAACTAAAAGTTTTGCAGTTTCACTAAAAAAAGGGATCATTTATTAAACAAACATGTTAGAAATAACAGATACGATTCAAATTAATGAACAGGGCCATTACTATTAGACATTACAGACAATAATCTGAATGGAACTTGGGCAGTCGGTCAGTCGTTGGTCAATTCACTATTCACATTCACAACAAGTTGAGGAAAGAGGAACCGACGTCAGCTCAGCTCAGAAGGATCCCGAGCTGGCCGAACAGACGGAGCTCTAGCGGTGCGGGACATAATCTCATCGCTAGAGTTCAGGCTTGGATTTTGGCTGGCCGTCGGACGTCCTGGAGAGCGTTGGTAGAAACCAGTTCGAGGATAAAAATACATGTAAACACTTCTCTTTCAAAATCAAGAGTGAGATTTATGAGCGTACACTCTTATTTCAATTAAAAATAGAACACCATCTTAACCAAATATATAANTCCATTTCAATTTTTGAGAGGGGGGCTGATCTTTACCTTTAAAGAGTATTATTGAATATCAATGTGAAATACCACAACTGATTCAATTCAAACTTCAAAGCCTTCCAACGTACAAATAAACATCCATAAATGCACTCACTAGGGCCCATTTACATTGGAGAAAAACTCATTTGAAAAGCCATTGGTTTTTTTAAAATACATTTACACTACTGGGGGAAAAAGAAAAGAGCATTGGTGTTTGCTAGTTCTGGTTTTGGGTGGGTTGTGTGCATATATATGTCACTTGTTGCTGCTCTGCATGCGTTAGTGTAAAAGCGAGGAGAGTCACACGAAACGATTCACCTACGTTTCGAGAGTAAGCATAACACTGCAAAGCTGGCGGAGTATTGGCCAGTGTTTGAAAAAATACAACCCAGAGGTGGTTTGTTTAATCAGGATTTCGTGTTTTTTACGGGATATTGCCTAGCAACTACCGACAAAACTTGGAGGTGAGAAAAACCAATGGTTTTTGCTTGCAGTCTAAATGCCCCTAAAATGTTTTTAATGTTCATCTCATGCGTTGGGCTGGTCCATGATTTCAATAAATGAGAAGAAAATGCCTCGTAAGCAGCAGAGCATACAGTGCAACCCAGCATGAGGCTTTTCAATTCAATATTGTGGATGCATATTTGTTTATGTATTTTTTTTCTCTAGAGAGAATAAATGCTAAATTCATAAATTGTCTTGTTTGTGTGTCTCTGCATTTTACATGTAGCTTGGAAGTCAACTGAAGATATTTTCCTAGATAATATGTTCATGTAGGCCGAGGTTTAATCTTCATAAATTGACAATTTAGTGCTGGAATCAAAGATTTTAGAAATTTGTTGATACATATGTAAGGGTACAAATAAATTTTAATGGCAATCAGATTCCATACCTCTACATGGAATTACAAGTATGAGGGGAAACAAAAAGTTGATGGTGAGCTAATGTATGAGACAAACACACCAAGAAAGAGAGGAGGGAGAGGGAGAGGGAGAGGGAGGGAGAGAGAGAGAGAGAGAGAGAGATAAAGAGAGAGGGAGGAAAACAGATTGAAATAGAAATGGTCTTATATTTTTCCACATACCAGTAATTTGAAATAAACAATTTGTGAGCAAGTTCAACTAACCATGACACAGTTGCTCACTCAGAAATCGTTTCTTTTGTTTACAATGCCAATCGATTTGGGACATTTGCATGCCATCTGCGACACAATACAGAAATTCCCTAAACACATGCCGTTTAAATTTGATTGTGTATTTCTGATTTATATCTACTTTTTTCCCTTTTTGTTGATTATCGAATAGGGCAGGTTTGAATGGTATAATGTACATGTACATATATACACAGTAATATGTAGGGGTAAATTTTTGACTTGAAAACAAAAATCATCTAAATGTTTCACACCATTTGATGGTGAATTCTTTTGAAGCCTTTTCAAACATTGGCAACAACAATCAAGTAAACTACAAGTATAAGCCTAAGCAATTTCATGATTTACCTGCGGGTTTTGGCAAGAGGAATCAAAGATATTTTGTAGCACCCTGAACAAACTAATTTAAGAAACACCAGCAAAGGGAGAGGAAAATAAAAGTTCAAATTTATTTGTGATATGATTTAAGCTCTATGTATGGCTCTCAGAATCAGATGATCAAATTGAAAAAAAGAACACTTACGTTTCACAAAAAACCCTCAGGCAATTACACACTGTTTTGTTTTCACACATTGGGAAGAGTTCAAAGACAAAAGGTCACAGGGTCAAAGTGCAATCAGAGGAGAAAGTGCAGCGAAAACAAGGTGAGCATTTGTTATGGGGGATGTTTTCTTTAGATTTGTGAATGGCCAAATTTGAGTTTTCAAAGCTGTGTAGTACAGTACACCAGGCGTACATGTACATGTACATGCAGGCTGCTATTCCTATATTTTGCCCGGGTTTGGTGGTGGTGGTGGTGGTTATTTTACCTGACTGCTAAGAAAGCATAAATGCTTGTAAGTAAGCAACCAGACGGCCGACGGCTTTAGGTCCTCTCCGAGGGACCTGGTAATGACGTTTAATGCCTTACCAAAGGGCATAATATAAACCTGAGAAAGTAGACAACCAAGAAGAAAATACATGTACATGTACACTGTATATGAAGAAAAGAAAGAGGACACAGGACAAGCGATAGAAGAAGTACATGTATAAAGTAAAAAATTGCAACATGCAACATTACAAAAGTGCAAGTACATGTACATATAAGTGAAGGCGAAGTGTTAAAAGAAAAATAGGAAAACTTCCTTCTCATTTGTATACCATTACTAGTAACTTTCTAGGTTGGCAGTATAAATTCATCATATATATACCATATTATCTTTGTTTGAACTAGACACAAAATAGGGAAGTATAATACATGTACATGAACATGTATACATGTACATGATTTATTTGTTATTATTAATGTGCTTAGAGAGTAAATATGCAAGGTAATACATGTACAGATCAATATTTCATCACTTGCATGTGATCGTGTTAGGACTCTGGAAACATTTGCAATCACAGCTTTTTCAACACACCAGATGTTAAAATCCAGGTACATATGGGCTTGTGAGTTGATACAACCATGGACCCACTTCAAGTACTTGTAGTATGTCCATGATAGAACGTATTTTGAAGATTACTTTACAGGAAAACAACCTACATGTATGGCTGAAGTGCCTAAAGAGTTTTTATAATTGATGGAGTGATTACAATATGGCTGCATAAATAGATTATGTTAGCTTTACTGGTGCCAGTGAGGGTCTGACCTCTTGACTGTATCCCCAACTGTGATGTGCTTGTTAAATTTGAAGGGGTCCCGTTCTAAGGGGTCCCGTTCTCAGGCGCCTCGTTTGCTTGGAGCCTAACAACAACAAGTACGCTTAATTCCTTGCAAATGAGGTTCAAATCAATTTTGGTTAATAGCAATAGCAAGATGTATTCATCAGCCCACACAATATGGCTCAAAGAAAAAAAGAAGAAAAAAATACAGGCCGATAAGAATGAAAAGTACACTGAACAATTCCAAAGAAAAAGGACATGAGCACATACATGTACATGTACATCATGTACTGTAATGTACATGTACCTGTTTAACTTTGTTTTACTTGCCATATTGTTGACTACGGTACATCGTATTGCCTACAAAAACTTTAAAATGGGAAGGATGATTTGGCACATTTTGCTTCAATATTAAATTAGCTACACCTGTAGGTGACACACATGTACATGTACATGTAGGTCTATGTTGTAAGTTTACATTCATTATTTTATTCTTCAATGAATGAGTAATAAAGCTTTATTGATGATTATGAAGTAACCCTGGATTCAAACTATTCACTCCTGTCATTGCCTGAACTATACAAAACAAGTGCATGCACCTACAGATCGACATGGACTTGCTTATAAAAAAGGCTACAACATTTATCAGAAGAACAAGTTAATTATCTAATTCAGACAACTTTTTACATATTGTATAGAAAAGCTGGTACACGCTTCGATCACCTGTTTGACTACGTGTAGCAACATACATTTGTATGTTATTCCGTTCATCCTCACAAATACAAGTAGGTCTCCATTTGAATAATAATAGTAATCTTTAAAGTCCACTGCAAATTTTATAAAGTTAAACCGAAAATGGAAATTCCTTTTGCCCAATTGATTGTGAGCCCAGCAGCCACTGAGCAGCGCCAGATCGATGATGCTCTATCCCTTATCGTTGAACGCCAAACAAGGTAGCAGCAACTCCTGTCTATTAACGTCTTTTGGTATGACGCGGGCGGGGTTCGAACCCACGACCTCTCGGTTGTGAGGCGTACGCTATACTGACTGAGCCAACACACCGGTGACAAATGTAATTTCATCGTATTTGGAAATGTTTGTGCTTACCGGTAATCGGTATGTACTTCAGCAACTTGCCAACAAACTAACAATTCCAGGGTCCCGTTTCATAAAACTTTTGATTGATGAATTACTAAAGAGATACAGTCACAAGCTCCTGCAATTGTGGCATTTGATTGGCTGAGAGCAAATTTGTCATAGAAATTTGTTACTGACATGGGGACCAGATTTTCTTTCCAGGGTACAATGTATAACAAGCCTCATCCTGAGCCTCATGTCCTAGCATAGTCTGTGGTGACTCCAGGGATTTAGGTTTTTAATAGGTCCATGGTTTTAGTCCTACATGTATGCAGGTTCAAGCTATTTGGATTGTGACGTACGGGACATTCAGAGACTTTAAACAAGAAATAACAANTCTACAAAGGGAAACCTACGAGCGAACATATACAAGTTATAGACATAACTATATATCAAACATTATTGTAGTGGGTGAGCTTCGGGATAAAAATGAATGAAAAGGGGCTCTAAGATGCTTTAAATTAGGGGCGCATGCTATGCTATATAAGATGGTAAAGGGGGCACTTTTCAGAAGGGAATGAAAAAACAAAAGGCTTACATGTCAAAGTAAAAGAGGCAATTATCAGAAGTGACAATGGGCCACTTCTCGCAACTGAAAAGGGACACTCACCAGTGATGAAAAAGGGCACTTCTGAGAATGGAGAAGGGGCTCCTATTAGCTTTTAACAGGGGCATTTAGCAGAAGTGAAAAAGGGGAATTTAGCAGAATAATAAAAGGCACTTATTAGAAAAGAAAAGGGGCACTCAGCAAAGATTAAAAGGAGCACTTATCACAAGTGGAAGGTGCAATCATTACCAAAAGAAAAGGGGCATTTATGAGGAGGTGAAACGAAAACATTAATGAATAATTAAACAAATGTGGGGTACTTATTTCAAGGATAAGGGGTTCTTTTTAAAAATTAAAAGGGGGCAATTTTCCTATGTATAAAGGGGCATTTTGGGGGTACCTGAAGAAATGAGGGCACTGTGCATGTGCCAAACCCTGTTTTCATACCTCTAGGAATAGTTTGCGCCTTCCATTGAAAAGTTACACAGCAATTAAAAATGCAACCATAACATATGAGGCAAAAACAATTAAAAGACAGATAACAGATAAACAAATAAGAATCATGTGTTATATTAATAAACATTTTATTCTTTCGAAATCAAAAGCATGATAAACAACATTCACTTACTTAAGAAATCGCTCCATTTTGTACAACTACAGCTCACAAGTACATATAGGTAAGCAGGGATTTATATAAACATTATTTCAAATAGGTACTGATCAGTCTACTTATATTCGTCATGCTTCAAAAATGCTTGGAAACACTAGAATCACACAAAGAATTTTTAATAAATAGTTCACTTTGAAACAACTATCTTCTTGCCTCATACATAATATAAAAGACCCTTCTTGGACAAATTCTATTTGAAGTACACTTAAAAACATGGGGCAATATTCTGAAAACCAAATTCATGTAGGTAAAAAGGCTCCAATTGTCATGACAAAAACAACATTGTATAGAATATACTTTCCAGTGGCACAGACAGCATATATGTGTATGCAGAGATCTATCTATGAACTACATGTTGGTGAAGTCACTCATAATGTGTGAACACAAACTAGGAATCCATCACAATATAAAGTTGTTTCAACAATATTAAGTATTAAACATTAGCAGTGTCTAGTATTCAAATTGTGCAAAGAAACCCGTTTACCTTCTTAACTTCACTGTCAGACGCTCTTGAGTGACTGACAGACATCTTGTTTTCTTTGGTAATAACATACATAAAATGAGCTGTAACAGGTACACAAGCATTTGTCTACATCATTGACCCACTACTTGTCATGGCCAAAATTATACTGATTGAATCTTTGTGCAGCACAAAACATACAACCATTCTGTAAAAGGGTCTGAAAATCAGACTATTACTTAGGTGATTGCAATCAGCGTGTGGTTTCGACAAATGTCAGTGAAATGCAACAGGTCATTTATTTATTTACTCAGTCATTTAATGTTTCCATGTTTGAAGTGCATCCGTGTGAGCCTGAAGAATGAAGAAGATGCAGTATGAACCAGGCAGTATTGAGGTGACAATCAAATCACTGCCAAAGGGGATCTAGTGTTGTATTTACCATTGAGGCAACATTAGAATCCATCCTGTAGAAAGCAAGATCTCTGAATTACACTACCTGTATATATATGATACTGCATTTCATGGGCTAAGTGACTTCACTTCTTCTAGTTAAAGCTTATTAGGAAGTAAACTCTCTCATTAAGAGTAAACCTTTTAAATTCTCTTTAAAACACACATCATATACACCTTCTATAGCTGACTTCATACTTCAGTTATTGTGACATCTCGCATAATGTGCTCACTCTAACTGTCGGGCTAAATAAATAAATACTAAACCGATTTGTACATGTACATATATTGCTGGAGAAATAAAGAACAAATAGAATGAAAAAACAATAACATTAAAAAAAAAACACCATCTATTCCCATTTTTAATAACGGTAAGAACAAATCACAAGTCTGTGAAAATATGTGTATATGAAGAGAAAAATGGCACCATTCATACGGTAGTAGGAATGTAGAATTTCATTTTCAAAACATAAAAAAACTTTATCTCTTCAATGGCATTAGATACAGCATAAATCATTAACACCTGGTAATTTTTATTTTTTTTAAATCCTTAAAAATCCTCCTGATACACAGTGCCTTGCACATTAAAGGTAAAGACCAGTATTGGAAACACCCCAATTTCAAAAAATGAAATGGAAGCTCTCATTACCAATCATGAGAAAGAATGTTTTGACTTATACCTGATGGTAAAAATGATAAAAAATTTGCCAGGAAACCACCTCCTAATTCATATATTTGGTAAATTTGTTTCTCTCATGGTCTGTGAGAGATACAGGGTAGTCCCACATACATCTTTCTGTGTATAGTGCTTGTAACGTTATGAAGAATGGGCCAAATTTCTTATCATTTTGATGATTCCAGAACCTTGCAAATGCTAGATGCTAGATGATCAACCTTTTCTGATTGATTCCACAACGTTTCTTTCACAATGCAATCGCATGACCATAACTGGTCTTTACCTTTAAGATTATCATTTTTCATTCAATGAACGCTTTCATAATTTAAAACAGAATAATTCATCATGCCCTTTAATACTACGGGTACATGTTAGACACGGTGCAAAAAAATTGATACAAAGCTAAGAATTACCCTCTACCCTAAATTATTAATAGTGCTTTCTTCTCCCATTCACATAAAATAAAATTCATGGTAACTGTTCCAAATACTTTGATATTGCATGAAGGAAAATGTTATCAATTGCTATTTGAAAGAAAAATACAGCAAAAGAGATAAAGAAGATACCGATTTCGGTAACATCATGATAAAAGTATATTAAATTGGGGTTACACAGAAAGAGAATGAGGGCAAGACAGAGAAAGAGAGAGAGAGAGAGAGAGAGAGAGAAAGAGGGGAGTAGAAGAGATAGAAAGAGAGAAAGCAAGATGGGGATATGGTTATAGACACTTGAATAGATGATATTCATACCAAGGTACAATCATTAAACATTTCTGATGTATAATCGTAGTTACAAAAGACAAAAGAAATGATTTTGACTCTGATTGTCTAAATAAATTTGTAACATGGTTAAATTCTTTACAAATCACAATTGTTAGAAACATTTTAAACGGTTTTTGCTTTATGTTGATTAGAAAACATGTGAAGCAAATCAGATACCGGTATGTCTAAACCATAAAAATAAAAACATTGCATGAGAAGATAAAAAATAGGATATTCTATTGTTGGTTAGAACGAAAAAAAAATGGTACAAAACTAAAAAGAATCAGCATAACTTAGACCTGTACTTTAGAATACTGTATTTACTTTGTGTCAGAGAACTTCCTAATACTACAAAACTTGCATAGGCACAGAGCCTTATATTTCCATTTTCTTCAAAGGAAGAATTTAGAATCAAAAAGTAAAAAATTAAATTGAGAATTTGAAATCAGGTATTGAAATTGGAAAAAAATACTAAGTTGAAATGTACATCAATCAGAGCTAAAGTTCAAAATCCTCAATCAGCAATCTAAATGAACATCAGCTTTAAGAAAAACGTGATAACTACTATAATAGTTCATTTCAACAGCACCATTTCCCCGAGGATACATGGCTCTGTCCAAAAGTATTTACAGAAATGATAGATGTCCAAATTTCTGATCTTTTTAATCAATAATGCTATGATCAAAGCAATATTCATCTCATTTGTCATCTAATATCGCCACAGTAGAAAATATAAACATGTAAAAGGTAACGTCTCTTAGGAAGCAACATGAAAAGCACTTACCGTTAAGAAACTTTTTATTCCATACCTCTAATTTTCAATATTCACAATCCTACAATGTGTTTTGCTGAAAATCTGCGTTATTCATTTTGGAAAAAAGGGACCGTACAAGTGAATATCACTCATCTAACATTACATGGACATGTAAATTTGCAGAACGCCTCTCTGCATCTAATCATTTGGCAAGCGCATGACCCTCTTAAATATACACATATATTAAGCATACGGTCTGTTGAGAGCCAGAAGGGCGTTACCTCGTACACTACAATACAGAGTCTATGCCCTCCTACACCTTAAAAGACGATATTTATTTTTCCGTTTGACAGAATCAACATTAAAACTTCTTTCCACTTTAACAAAAATATTAGGTTAAAGGTATCATTTCTTAATTGAATTGATCCAGGTATGCAATACAAGAAATATCACAATGCAATCAGAGTACACTAGTCAGTATAACTGCATGCTTTGAGCACATCTTACACTGGTGTACATTGTATATAAGGCGTTATGATCTGATTATGATTATGAACTAGTACAGGATACTTGCTTCAATCTGGTAAGCTAAAAACATGACAGACAAACAGCAAGCTTTATTTGAATTGGATAGAAAGAAGCTAATATACATTGATGAGATCAAAAAAAGACCAAACACAAAATTATCTTTGGGCAGTATGGTGGGGTATAACAGAGCATGACATGTAAAAATCACAGCTACAATTGCAGAAGATATTTCATCTTGGCATTTATATCATATTAATATACACATACATAGATATATATTACTCCTCGATTCAAACAACTGGTTTGCATTCCCATAATATCATGTAAAAAAAAAAAGGCAGTTTTCTATTATGATGATGTCATCATGCATAGAAGAATCCTTGGGAATCCCTAGCCGGGATGAGGTGCTCGTTGTCCGCACCTCGCCTTCCACCTCTGGCCTGCTCCTGCTCTTCCAAGATACGTGCCTTGTTAACACCGGGACCTGTCAGGAATAAGTAAATTAACAAGAGTATGAATGAGGCTCAATGGAAGAGCAGTGGTCTCGTAACAGAGAGTTCCCGGGTTTGAATCCAAGTCTATGCACTCGTACCTTTTGGTAATGCATTATTAATCCTCATTACCAAATCCCTCGGGGAGGACTTCAAGCTGTCTGTCTTAAAGTTTCTTACCTTAAAGCCCGACTGCACTAGTTTGGAATGGAGGGCCAATTAACATGGGGGACCAACGAGTTCCGTTTAGGCATTGTTTGCTATATAGAGGGCACAAGTAGCTACAAAGAGTGCAGACAGGCTCTTAAGTTGTCCGTCTTCAAGTTACTTACTTACAACATATACATGCTTTCTTAGCAGTCAGGTAAAATAACCATCAACCGAAATGTATTTTTATTTCATTTTCATACCATACTAGTATATTGTTAGTTTTGCTTTTGGTAAACGTAATAAAGTGTATACACTGCAGTGTGTATTCATGTAGAATCATGCATTATCATTTTTATCTAAAAATAAATAAGAAATGAGGTTTGGCTAGCATTTCGTAAATAAGCTTCTTAAAGAGGTTGAATCATGACTCCTTGTCATTTAGTATTAAGACAATTCGTTTACAGATTAAGATCTTGTGTTTGTCCCTTCGGCAATACTCTATGGTATGCAATTCTTTTTTTCTTTTTTTTTTCTATTTCATATCACAAATTGTAGAATCAATAAAAATTGATTTTGATTGAATAAAAAAACTGAAGAAAACTGTTACAACCAACATTGAACCTTTTGGCCAATTTTGCTACACCAGCATTGTGTGTTTATATGTGTCTATATCTTTAAACGTTTCTTATTCTCCGCATTATTTTTCCTTCCTCTTATTTGGAAGGCCCTATAGAGTGGTCAAGTGTGACGTCATCAAAAAACTATTTCATTTTCCGAAAGAGCATCGAAAACAATGTCCGAATGTTGAAAACCAATTGAATATGTTAAGTACAGGCTGAGATATAACCACCTGAATAAATAGATTTCAATGGGAAATTACTGTTAAAATGCTCCGGTTCGTAATGTTATGAACCAGAGTGAAATAACAGTGATTTCTTACTGAACTCTATTTATTTGGATGGTCATATCTCAGCCAATACTTAACATTCAATTGGTTTTCAACATTTGGTCATTATTTTGTATGTTCTTTCGGAAAATGAAGTTCAAATTGAGGAATTTTAAAAATAGATTTGAATGATGTCACAGCTTCGGTACCCTATAAGACGGGACTTACCTATATAACTAAGGAGTACTGGTAGAAAGATGAGTCCATGGGTGGCCCCAAAGACAACCATTCCAAGGTACATCCTGAAGTAATAAACCTTGAAGAGTTGAGAGTGGGAGAATGCTAGGATGATGATACCGAAGGCCTTGGTCAGCGTGATACCGCTGAACACCTGGTGGAAACGAAGGAAGAAAACAATTATGGTCAAACCTGTATAGAAAGATCCCGTTTGTTTCCCTAGAACAAAGTTTCTCATTGAAAACTTGTACTATTAATGAACCAGTACATAAAGATCACCTGCCTATTTATTAAGACCACTTTTCATAATTCCCTTGAGTGGTCCTTATATACAGGTTTCCCTGTACCATATGGACATGCAACAGAGAAAAACTAAAGCAGGGAGGTACAGGGGTCTAGGGACAAGCATACCCTGGAAAATTCCAAGAGATGAGAATATAAGCTTGAATATCTTGCACAGCAGTTTTTGATCTAGACTAGTGCAGTCTTCAACACCTACAATATATATTGTGTGTACATTAACTGTAAATATGACTTTTTTTTATTTCTCCAGCACATGAATTCAACAAAACCACATTGTAAGCGATATCTTTTCCTGAAGTACATTCTTGTGAAATATAATACTAGATACTGAAGCACTGTGACAGCAATGAGAAATAGAAGAAGGCTATACAGCAAAATATTAGGGATCAAAATAACGATGCTGCCTGATGTGTTGGAACAGAAAGAGATACTTACTGAACTTCCTACATGAGCTAGTGCATCTTGAGCACGCTCTAACCGGGTCATCTTGGTACTGAGAGTGAAAGCCTTGACGATATGTGAACAGAATTCCACAGAGATACCAACAGACTGAAAATCAAACAAACAAAATATGGCTTGAAGGATAGCTGAACAAAAGTCAAATGATTGCCACAGAGCAAGTTACAGCTTATGCAACACATTCTTCGAAAATGGTGTACAGAAGTAATTAGCTCAGTAAGTTCAAATTTGTAATCGATGAAGTACCATTTTAAGCCTTGAAACTCTCTTCAGCCTCCACCATTCTGACAAACGGATCATTGATCTAACTACTAAAATACTTTAATACAGGCCACGCTCTTAAAATTGTTATAGTACAACCAAATTAAACTAAGAAACAGAAAAAAGACACAAATGAGGGAGATGAAGGGAAATAAATAAAAAAGGCAGAACGAAAGAGAAAGAAAAGGAAAAGAGGAGATAACAAGACTAAGAGAGAAGATGAACAGAGAAGAGTAAAAAAGTGAATGGAACTGAAGAAAAAATAAAAGTAAGAGAGAGAGAGAGAAAGCGATTGCCCCCCCCAAAAAAAGGACTGTGAAAGAAAATGATAGGGAGTGAAAGTGACAGAGGGAAAGTAAAAATGAGAAGAAAAAGACAAGAGAGAGAGAGAGAGAGAGAGAAAGAGAAAGAGAGATAGAGAAAGTTACTGCAAGAAAAAGACAGTGAGAGAAAGTGACAAGGAAAGAAATTGACAGAGAGAAAGCAAGTGACCAGGAGAAAACAAAAGTAATAGATAGAAAAAGACGACGAGAAAGTGACCGAAGGAAAACAAGCAATTGAGAGAAAACTAGATGGAACTTCGACTGCGCGCAGTCGAAAATGATGCCTCCGTCATAGAGCCATCTAACAAATCAAAACAGAAGAAATTTTTCAAATTCAAGTTCATTTGTTATCCACTAACAGGTTTTCAGAATATCGTGATTACAAGCAATTTCTCATATACATATATAGCCCTTTGATCTTTGACTTCATGACCCTAAAATCTTCTCAGTTCATTGGCTCTGCAAGATGTCCAGAGTTAAATAGTAATCCATCCGTCAGTTCTAATGATAATGCGATCACGAGCTATTTTTGCATACTTAATGAGCCACATGACCTTTGACCTTGAGCTCATGACCCCAAAATGTAATAATTTCTTCGGCTCTGCAAGTAACATACATGACCAAAGTTTGGCAGGAATCCATCAATCGGTTCTTGAGATAACGCGATCACAAGCTGTTTTTGCATACATAATGAGCGCTGTGACCTTTGACCTTTGACCCCGTGACCCCAAAATCTAAACAGTTCATCGGCTCTGCAAGATACATACATGACCAAAGTTTGGCAGGAATCCATCAATCGGTTCTTCAGATAACGCAATCACGAGAACGGGACGTACGGATGTACGGGACGTACGTACGGACGGACGGACAACCCGAAAACATAATGCCTCCGGCTACTTCGTAACGGAGGCATAAAAACTGAACGCAGCGTAGAGAGTGACTCACCATAATTAGGTTGACCAAGGAGATAGCGTTGAGGTCAATGCCCCAGAGGTACATCATGGCCATCATGTCGGTGGTGATCATGGCAATGGTCAATGTGCTGATGAACGCACCAAAGAAGTCAAAGCCCAAGAGGATGAAGGTCACGCAGAACACCGCACCCAGGACGATGCCCAGAGAGACCTGGGTCTCATGGACGATGGTCAGGTACTGCTCGTAGTAGACGTAGAAGATACTGCAGCGGAAACATTGGGATCAAAGGTTTTATGAATTGTTTCACATCTTGTAAATCAAGCATTACTACAGTAAGAGAAATTATAACAATAAAATGTTAAAAGAAACGAATGATAGTACTGCTTGTAGTAGACGTATAAGATACTGCAGAGGAAACATTGGGATTAAAGGTTTTATGAATTGTTTTATACCTTGTAAATCAAGCATTAATTCATAAATTATAATACTGAAATGTTAAAAGAGATTTGGAATGATAGTACTCCTCGGGGTAGACGTAGAAGATACTGCAGCGGGAAACATTGAGACAAAAGACTGTATGAATTGTTTTACATCTTGTAAATCTAGCATGACTACAGTGGCAGAAACTTCAACTACACTGAATTGTTAAAAGAGACTGGAATGGTAGTTGGGATACTGGCCATAGTACACTTAAGAGAAATTGAACTAGGATGGTTTGGGCTGTTAAATCTAACAAAACATATGCGACTGTGTATTGCCTACGCCAAATAAGATGCTGGCTTGAAATAATCTTGGAACACCACTATGGGAACAAATAGCCTATGCTTACATGTTAGTTGATATTTATGACCTTTGACCGGACAATTCTAAAATCTTATTACTTTACACCCTACAGTGATGCATACTAGTGACAGGTTTAAAGTTCACAGCTAAAATAGCATGAAACAGTCATTGGTTTTAATAGGTCAAGATAAGTATTTGACATTTGACCTTCTTTTACCCAAAATCTAATCAATTTGGCTCAAATCGTACTTGTGCCATTCTCAATTCTAAGAATATGTCAATATGACCGAACATAACTATTACAAATTAATGATTGATCAAATAGTAGGGATTTCCCCTTTAAGAAATTACCTGTATGGGAAGACGTCAAACTCTGGGTTGTCTGTAATGTTGATCATGGCTGTGATATTAGCCGACACCTCTCTCGCCATCTTCAGGGCATCGATATAGGTGGAGGAATTCCTCATGGTGGTGTGGTATGTCATGAAGTAGGTAGCTACAAAGTGGTAAAAAAAAGAAGAAGATTACAATCAAACTATTGTTGAACACATTACCAATTGCATCTCATCTTAACCCTTTTGCTGTACAGGAACCAGGCAACTCCTGTATTAAAGGTACTTTGTCCCATTTGCAAGCCAAAAAAATGAAAAAGTTGAATTCCAACTGCATTTGAAAGATAATACTAATTTCGAACTTCCCTAAGAAAGGTGGGGCTTGAAAATGTCTTCCAGTGGGCAAATAATGACTATTACATGTAGTTGTTAAATCGACTTTAGGGCTATAGAGCCCAAAAGTAATAGTCTTGATTTTCAGACAGTTGTACCGAATGGTCATACATTTTATGCTGCGCAAAGATTCAATCAGTTTAATCTTGGCCATCACAAGAAGTGGGTTATTGATGTAGACAAAAGCTCATGTACCCTTTACTACTATTCTTAATGTATGTTATTACCAAAGAAGAAAAAAAAAGCCAGTCAGTCACTCAATATTGTCTGACAGTGAAGTCTAGCAAGTAAACAGTTTTCCTTGCATAATTTGAATAAGAGGACACTGCTAACGTTTCAGTTTCACAGAAAGGACATACATGACATATTCATAATTCCTCCAAAGTTCTACAGCATTTGAGGTTGGTTGCAAAAGGGACATAGTACCTTTAAACCATCAGGAAATAAGAGAATTCAGTATTCAAAGGGATATAGATGAACTACAGTCACAATTCAATGAATGTAACTGAAAATTTGCACATGGTAAACAAATACATTACAGGCATAACAGAAAGAAATTGGCAGTGGAAAAATTAAAATTCTATAATAAATTTGTTGCTGCCATGAACGATTGCAACTCAAGCATCAATACCATCATCTATCAAACTTGTTTTGTTTTTTTAAACAGAAAACTATTTATATGTCATCAAAGCAAAAAAATAGGTTGACGGTAATGTGCTAATTAACCCAAAGTAAAATGCATGTATCGGTATGTCAAATTCAATAAATCAAATAAAAAGTAAAGCTAAATTAAAATGACTACTGGTCACATGTAAACAAAATTGTTTTTTTTTTCTGTATTTGTTTCCAAACCAATAAACTATAAAAACTAATATTATGGTAACTTTTAAGACAGTACAGACATGTATGCAACAAATATATGAATACACAATTCATGTAAATGTAGAAATATGAGAAGATAGGATGACAGAGTATCTAATGATCTTGTCACTTACTCCCAATTTTCGTTTTGGTTGCATCGTCAAAGTTCACGGCTGATGCATAGGCAGCCTTGCCTCTGAAAGTATAAAGTGACATTATACAGAATAAACAGTTACAACCGTTAATACCAAACACAGTATATTCTGTCATGCTGAAATGTCTGAAAATTATCTTAAAGCGTATCTGTTCAATTTGGCATATAATTGTTCTGTAATTGTTGTATGTTCTATTTTATTTCTGTTCGTTTGTTCATAATGCCAACATGTAGAAGGATATCAAAGAAACCTTGTCTGGTGTATGGACAACTACCATCAAAGTCTCTTGTTTTCTTTAACAATGTTGAGCAATGGAAAAGTTCCCTTTAACCCTATCTAGATAATTTGTTAACGCAAAATAATCTTGCACTGAAATTTTGTGGCTTTTTTCTTTCGAGTCTTGCGCATCTTTAATAAAAAAAAATTAAAAATAGGACGTAAAAAGTTAAAAAACAAAGAAATACATAAGAAATTATCAAAACAATAGATAACATACGGAATAATCTTGGTTTTTCAATTTTTTGTGTTTTATTATTATTCCAAATGGTCTAACAAATATATGTAGTAAAAAAGAATGCTTAAATATGAATAATGTCTGATTTATGGGCAAAAATGTAAATTTTATGACCATATTTGCATAAATTACCATAATTATGCAAATGAGTGAATTTTTCAAAAAATTGAAATTACCATAGTATTCTATACACTTCACTTGACATGTATGCAAATTTTCGCGGCGATCGGTCGTTTTACGGCCGAGATCATGGGGGGGGGGGGGCCTTAGAAGCCCCCCCGGGCTATAATACAGTTTTAAAATAGCCCGGGCTATATAGGGTTAAAGGGATCCAGTAACTTTGTCTCAAATTCTAAAACAAAATCCCTGATTTAGCTCATGCGGCAATCATAATTATAAACCTTGAGGTCAGTCAGGAACCCCATGACTTTTACAAGCCGATCGCCTGTCTGATTATAAAGATATTTATTATTGGAAATCAAAACCAAATTTTATGTTTTCCTAATGGTTTTCATAACACTGCAGTCTATTCGGGAAAACAAGTATGGTAATAACGGTCACTCAAAGATTTTTTATCTCTTTTGAGGCACTTCTTGATATTTTGAAGCGCAATTGTTTTAGGGCTTCAATATTACACCATATTACAGACCAGACACTGATATCACGTAGGGCCGTGCATCTCAGATATAACATTGTTAAACGATGCCTTTAAAGGGACTTGGTAACATTGTTCAGATGAGAGAAAGTGGTGCTAAGGAAGTGACTTCAATGCTTAATGTACAATTAAAGTGAAAACGGACCATTATTAATGACACAAATTGGGAAAAACTGATCTGATTGATTCCTTAATTCTCCCAACTATACCATTACAATTTAATTACATTTTCGGTGAATGTAAATCGTCACAAGGCAATAAATAGGCTCTATATAGCATTCCAGACATTTTAGTGTTGAAAGATTTGTTATAGCCTGTTTTAGGTCTTTTTTTCATGGAAAAATGGTTGGGAGAATTTACTGTTGATCACTGTAAGCGTGTGTCGCACAGTGATGCCTTCGAAGAAAACCATAGATATCTTTGTGGTTTGAGAATTTTTTCGGGATTGTTTGCATGTTACAGGGTTAGTACATTAGAAGGAATATAATAAGTAACATTTCTAACAAAAATCATGCAATTTTTTCATCAACCTTCAACAATGTTACTGAGTCAATTTAAGTCAAGGTCTCTTCCTCTTACCCTTTGCTACACGAGATCCCTGGAATGTCTTCTAAGAAGAAAGGCAGAAATTGTTCAAACTGCTCCGGAGTAGGTCTCTTATCTTTCTCTGACATTGGACGACACGATGTACAATTATCTTTGGTGTCTGTTGAGAGAACAAAAGTAAACCCCTATCTCATATATTGTCTCCTCACAGCCATTTTGGCTCTCATACTACAACTGTAAAGCGCCTAGAAACATCGTTGATGTATTACGCATTGTATATGCATGAAATATCATTACTATTATTATTATTATTAATGACATATAAATGATTTTCAAACAAACACACCAATAATGATTTAATAGCATTGCAAGCCTTTCTTATCATTTTGATGACTCCATAACCTTGCAGTACACACAAATACTTGTATGCTACATGATCAACTTTTTTCTGAATGTTTTCACACCGTTTCTTTCACAATGCAATCGCAGGCCCAGAACTCAACTTCATCTTTAACAAAAGAATTTAGTCCGGGGTCTACATTTTCTTTGATTTTAGAATAGGGGTCAGGTAAAACTAAATAAGTAGAATATAGACCGATGTGTTTAGGAATATTATAAAGGACATACAGTTAACTACTGAATTATTCATACCCTTATCAATGATTTGAAAGTTCATGTATCACATCCAAAAGGAATATTGTATACTTGTAAACAGTTGTGATGTCTATCAAATCATTATAAAAACTATCCTGATGGCTCTATACTATAATCTATACCCTTATAGAGTTTTGTAATTTTTATTAAATATGTGAAAATTTATTTGTCCCGATTTAATGTTTCTTGGTGATGTGACATATCAAAGCTTTGTCTATGAGTATTAAAAAAAAAAGGCCCTAATTCAACCGAACCACCTTTCATTCTTCAGTTACAAAAAATCTTTACAAGGGGATATGAATAATTCGTCCCCTGGCTGGCAGAAGGGCGTTAGCACTAAATCACTTCAAACTTTTATAAAACTGACCTATTTCCCCCACAAAAATTGCGGCCGTGTTCTACTATAATATTATATTAGTCTTTTAAATTTTAAACCAATTTTTCGGGACCGAAAGTAGTTTGAATATATAACAAATCTTTAAATGCGAATAATTTGAAAAGTACTTTTCAAGTCGCTAAAGCCCTAAAGCCCTTCTGCCAGCCGGCCGACGTATTCAGTTGTTCAATGTATGTACATGTATCATTCTTTGGGTAATATTAAGAACATGAAGCCAAACATACCAGTAGAGGGACAAAAGTCATCTGTTTTGTTAACCCTACAGCATGTCAGATTTTCGCCGGGTTTCACCCAATCAAAGAAATCATCCATCCAAGATGACGAAGGGTGCGCTACTCTTGTGCTATTCAAGAAAATAGAGATCAAGATAATAACAATAATGATAATCTATATAATGAGAACAACAACAAAAACAACAATATTTGGATATGTAAAGTTGTTTTTAAATGATACAGAGTACTGAATGCTATTATTACCTTAGCTTTGGTCAAGCTTCCATTGAGCTGTAGTATGGAAATCGTATTTCGAGAGAAAATTGCTACAATTTATTCTGGATTATGTATCCTGCAGTAGATGTTTTTATTTCACTGGTTCAAACACACACAAACTATACTGGGCATCATCTTGATAAAAACCACAACTTCCATATAGTGACCCGTTTTTAATAAGCACATAGTGTTGGGCCTACTTACCCAGATTTCCTTATCTTTCTACGATAATTACTTAGCCACTACACATTTTCTGGAAAAATTCGTTGGCACATGTCATTTATTTGTAACTTTGAACATTTAGTGTAAATTTTGTTGGATTCTGTGAGAATTTTTCCTATATCTACCAGAACTCAAGTTTATCTTTATTTTTTTATTTGGGTTAAAATCAGGAAAAGATAGATTAAAGGTAAAGACCAGTATTGGAAATGCCACAATTTCAAAAAATGAAATGGAAGCTCTCATTACCAATCATGTGAAAGAATATGTTTTGACTAATACATGATGATACAAAATTTGCCGGGAAACTGCCTACTAATTAATATATTTGGTAAATTGGTTTCTCTCATGGTCTGTGAGAGATATAGGGTAGTCCCATATAAATCTTTCTGTGTTTAGTGCTTGTAACTTTACGAAGAATGGGCCAAATTTCTTATCATTTTGATGATTCCAGAACCTTGCAGATGCTAGAAGATCAACCTTTTCTGATTGATTCCACAACGTTTCTTTCACAATGCAATCGCATGACCATAACTGGTCTTTACCTTTAATATCGTGCTAAAGAATATTAGGCTTTCTATTTAAGATTTTAAGTATTAAAAAATGTATAAGAAAATGTCTTGATGAAACCTCGCTTGTTCATCTTTTTTCATTTAAATCATTATTCATTGTTTGTTGACATCTTGTGAACATACATTAAAATATACTAAGAATGCGTGTCTTTTATCATAATCAAATAATAAATCGAGTCTGATTGGGAGAACATTGTTTGTTTTAAAACCAATCATTGCATGAGGAGAAAATATATAACTTTCAACAATTAATTATACATACTATTCTGAGAGCTCAGCTGCAAAGTATATCTGTGATGTGAGAGAGTTGTCATTGCATCCAGATCCTCCACATATCTTGTTCTGTCCTTCCATCGATGTATAGTCATAGCCGTCCTTCACCACAAAGTAGACGGGTGGACCAACATTCAGCAGGGAACCTTCTGATTCAAAGTAGTTGATCATGTAGGAGTCCTGCATGTCATGAAAGATGGAAATAGGTTACCAGTCTCAAGAACAGGTGCAGAAATGGTTACACAGTATACTCATTTTCTTCTTTATTTATGACCTTTCATTCCTCCCCCCCCCCCCCCCCCC
>BEXV01000814.1:156458-167616 GCA_003118195.1 Hemicentrotus pulcherrimus | reverse complement strand
ATACATTTTCTTCCAAAATTGTTTGGCACATGTTATTTATTTGTAATCTTGAACATTCAGTGTAAGTTTCGTTTGATTCTGTGAAAATTAATTTTCTTTTTTTACCAGTTTACTGGAGTTTCTCTTTAATAGTACTGTTCTATCAATTCTTAATATTTCAAACACCACTGTACAACATCCAAATAATTTCATCCCAAATCGGTAGTTTAGTGACAATTGATGACACGTAAATTAGTAAATATCTACAGTCTTTTCAACTTAGATTAGAGTCTAGGAATAAATCTACAGCCAGATGTTTTATTTTAATTATTTAGACCTAGATCTAGGCCTAGTCTCTAGATCTAGATCTAGAGGGGGTCTAGACTAGAGGCTAGACATCTAGACCAAGACTAAATCTAGATCTAGTTTAGGCCTTTTTTGTTTAAAATTTAAAAAGATTGTTAGAATAGATTCTAGAGACCAGACCCAGAAAGAATATTTTGAAAATTTAAAATCATGAGTCTACTGTCACTTTGTCTGCCACTTCATATTTATCGGGTGCATTAGTGTGCAATTGTATGCAGTGTGTGTATTGTGTGTAATTTCTGCATCTCAGCACGTACATGTACTGTACTGTAGTACAGTGCACTCCAGCAAAATAGAGAGTCAATCATGCTAATGCGTATTGAAGAGCCAGCACACGTAGTAGAATCCCCTATCCAACTCAGTGAACGGAAATACGCGCTGCTAATTGGCTGACCCTCCCTTGTGTGCTAGCTGCGAGGCATAGGCAATTCGCTACACTGTGCGCGGTGTATTGTACCTGGTGCACTACACTCGACAGGCGAGCAGTCTGGTCTGGCCTAGCCACGCCGAACACAGAACAAACACCAAGCAAAAAATGGTGACCAAAGACACATTCAGTGTATGTGGTTTCAACAATGTCGCTCTCTACACACTCATGTCGCTCACATACAATTTGTATGTAGCTTTACACACACTTCAACCTACACATACATATCCTTTACAAAAACTTCTGACGAAATCATCAAAAAATATGACTTACCGAAACAAAGAACCAACATACGATTTTGCTGAAAGTACCTAGAAATATCGATGACACCGATGGCGAAAAAGAAATGGTTAAAAAATCGGAGTCAGGATGGAAGTATAACGAGTTTGATATCGACGTAATCTAAAAATCGCAGGCAGAAATAATCGCACTCATACATGTAGGTTTAACATTGTGGGAAAATATGCAAATGAAATGAGTAAACACCCAATCAATCTGGTGGCTTAGCTTTGCCTCACGTGTTGGAACCAAACATTTAATGAGCAAACTTTTAGTCGTCTGAGAGTTCACTCACTCTGTTTTCAATTTAGTATAGACTCCAATTCAAGTGATTCTTTTTGCCAAATTTCTTTTTATTTTAATGTAACATGTTTTTCACTAGTTACTGCATGCTGCACTGATTACTTCACTCCTTGGCTCTAAGTTAGTTCTAAATTACTAAGATCTAACTAAGGCTCTGCCTCTAAGTTAGTTCTAAATTACTAAGTTCTAACTAAGGCTCTGCCTCTAAATCTAAGGCTCTATTTCATATTCTTGATCTTGACCTGGCTTCTGTATAGTCGCCTCTTCTCTCTTGGCAATGTTGATCATATTGATTCAATTTAGAAAATGACCTGTTACTGTTACTAAATGTAGCTGCCCAAGGCAACAAAATTTCAGTAAAAACATCACAAGAACGATTTCACAAACATCCCATGGCATTAACATTACATTGAAAAGCATGTTTATTTTTAGTTGACCTGTAATACAGTTGATCCTGGTCTGACTTGTACTTACCGTATGACCATTCCATGAAATGATGCCCTTGATAGTAGAGACTGGAGTCTAGCTCTTCTTCTTCTCCTTTGGGGTAGTAAGTCTACATGTACATGTACCTCCTTCACAGTTGAAGATTCTTGCAGACTCTAGTCAGCGCCAACAACTTTTTCATTGACCCATAAATTAAATGTACTGTAGACTGCTAGATGTAGCTACTTAATCTTCTTCCTTATCAATCGTTCCAAAATGTTGCATATAAATGTCAGTTGTCACATGAACTGTACATGTACAATGTGGTTTAATACAGATAACATAGACCTACCGTACGTGTTCATTTACCATGCCTAAATTGCTTTTGTTTGTATGTGTGGAATTTCTTGCAGATGCCGAGATGGACTTCTTGAATAAGCCTGTTTCAGAGGTGTGGAAGGCAACCAAAAGGACACTGGCAGAGATAATGGACAGCAATGAAGGTGTTAGGAGTCCTGGAACCTCAACCCAGAGGAGCACATATGACCAGGAACTGAAGAGGGACTCTGAACCATCTGGCTCATCATCACAGTTGCCAAGCATGAGCAGAAAGTCACGGTCAAGTTTTGCTTACGTTAAAGGTCGCCACCGTTCTTCGGAGGGCAACCTCAACCTGGACAACCAGGTCACTGAACGGGAGAATAGACCTATGGATTGCAACGAGGGGATAAGAACAGAAATTGGCAGTGGTCAACGTGATGCATCCAATGACTCCTTGGACTTTGCAGAGGTCCAGACAAGTCCTCCACAGCCAGTGATGCCTAAGATCAAAGGCAAGGACAAGCAAAGCTCTGACAGGGAGAGGACCAAGACCGCTTGGACCAAGTTCAGGTTAGGGTACCTGGGTAAGACCTCCAATTCAACTGAGGTGGATGATAGTGAGAGGGGTGGTGCAGATAAGTCGCCTATTTTGCCATCACTTATGGACAAATCCTCTCCTGCCTACATTAGCACGAGCAGCAGCGGTGTGGGCAGTCCAGGAAAGACCAAATCAGCCAGTAGGGCTTCTAGGAGATCTCGAGGGGAAATCAGCCCCAAGGGTTTTGATTTCCGTTCCCGCTTTCGCAGCAACTCCAGCGACCGTGCGACGATGAGACGGAGGGAGCGGGAGGAGAGGGAAAGGACGAGACGGTCATCGTATACCAGATCGACGTCGTTTGATGCAAATGATGAGGTAGAGGATGAGACGAATACTGCCAGTGATGAAGCCGGAGATGAGGACCAGTCAGAAAAGGTTAAGAGCAAGCTGCTCTCCATGTGGAATAATGTTAAATATGGTAGGTTTGGCTTTTTTCTATGCATCGAATACATGTACATACATGTAGTATGCATCTACATGTAATGAATGGTGGCCAATTTGCATGGTTGAAAATGATTATTTAAGTTTAAGAAACAAATCAGACATTAGTTTTCATTGTAATATAATGGGTTTTCACCATTACATACATTATAATAGAGAATCAACTAGAAATACAATGATTTGCTCTACTTGTTTTGACTTTGCCAAAGACTGATGTTACACCTTTTTCTGTAACAAGCTTTAATTAGATGCTGACATTTGAAGAAATGTGTTAACTGCCGAGATTTTGTTTTATTGTCACTTGATGGATGCAACATTCCTTTATGTACATGACAATGAATGATCATACAAAGAATACAAAAAATTCCTTTAAGTNCCCCCCCCCCCCCCCCGTCCTTAAAGGGATAGTTGAGTTCTGTTTTCAGACTGCAAATGCCTTTAAAGTGCATGGTTATTGCTCTTGTTCTTATCTATGATATTTTTAGTGCCCTTTTAGGACCGAGAATTGCTATGAAGGTAATTATAGACCCCCAAATCTGTGAAATTTAGACAATACGATCATACCTACATGTTTTCAGCTCCACTTTCAAAAAAATATGGTGGGCGTTAATTGATTTATTAATTAATAATAACAATACATGGGCCGGCTGGTTGTGCGAAATATAACCAACACGAAAAAGCCAACAAAAAAGTCAACATCGGCATTGGCTGAAATACAACGTAAAAGGCGCTTTTTCGTTTTTTCAAATTATCAATTATTTGTGGTGGTACACAAATATTAGAAATAATTATATTTATGGATATTTCAGCCGTCTCTGAACCGATTTTGATCCCCCAAAAATGAAATTGTTAATAAATTGCTTGTTCTTTCAAAATTGACACCCAGGTTTTTTTTTTAATCTCACAAAAAATTATTTTGTGTAGCGCCCTCTGCAACATAACTCAGCTATCCCTTTTTATGTTCACTTACTGTGTACATGCTTTTTTCTTCTCTTGAAGACATTTTTCGCACAAAATATTGAGAAAGATTCAGGTTATTAAAATCAAAGTTGTCAGTTTGCTCTAATTTCCCTGCTTGCAAAAGTGTACATTTTCTGGATTTCATACAGGATTCCTGTTTTTTATTTAAAGAATTTCATTTTTACTGCTACTCTTTGCCACGATCAAGTTGTTGAAAACATATGGAAACGTTCTTGTGAAACCATTCTGATCGTTGGTTTCCCTAAGAGCTCACCGCCCACTCCAATCTCCTGTAAAGTGTACTGTCAGCATGTGAGTCATGATAGAGGTTCTACCCCATGACCAGCCTGATGGAGATCCTTCCGATACAGACCTATTCTGGGCTAGTATGACCTTGACTTGCCCTCTTCAGTTCACTCCTCTACAAGATGCTGCCTATTAATGCTTGTCAACAATTTTAGAGAATTTTTAGTTGTGGTTGAGTCAAATATTATACCACAGTATACATGTACATGTATGTCTTATTTGCAGGAAAGTGTATTGGGTCCTTGAGATTATTTTAGGAGTTGATTTAAACTTCCCATTTCCCAAGATTGAAGATCCAATGCGATACTTTCAATGTTGCTACTTGCTACAAATTTGAAAAGTCTCCTGTATCGCTTTGAGGAATTCATTCTTGCTTGATAAGTGAAGGATAAGTCATTCAGAAAAGTCACCGGTATTACAGCAAGTTTTGAATGTACTGGAATAGAACAGTATTTCTACTATTTCTTGAATTTTTAAAAATTTTTAAAAATTTTTATAGTTTAAAAACAATATGTGTATTGATTCAAGATACAAATTGAAATACTTGTACACCTGTACATGTAGCCTACTGTACATGTAGATATGATCATGTATCAGCTTTAATATACATGTAAGCCTCCTTTTAATGAATTTTAATGTACAAGTACAAGTGTACGTTATGCACATGCATGGGACAGAGCCAAAAGTCACATCACCGCAGCAGGATGGAATTTTATGAATTCCATCATAACCATTCAGTTTCTATGGTGACATCACTTTATCAGTGCGATGGGTCAGGATTTCCAGACATCTTTGGTTTTTTTTCTTAAATACTACTGTTGCCAAAGTGACAGGATGATAATCAGTCATGTGAATTTGTTGTAATAAGACATTCAGGATGTTCCCTCTTTAGTTTTGAGGAAGTAATGCTTTGAGTTTTGTCTTGTTGGTAGTTTACCAAACTGCTTTTGGCTTGGTACTACAGTAGACTGTACCTCTGGCCTGCATCCTTACTTTGGAGCAAACACCATGTGTATTTGTGTTTTTTTTGAAAAGTTTTTGAGATCATGAGCCTTTGTCGTTCAATTTTTTGTTTTGTTAGGGCAGAGTCCAATAAAATGAAAAAGACAGCTTCCAAGTATAATACATTACATGTTCAGTACATGTATGTACATGTACTGTATGTGCAGATGTTCATGAAATTCTTACATACTGTACACTGTACTTGGTACTTGGTACTAATAGTAGGATTCCTCCAAAAGACGCTGTAAAGGTGTTTAAACTGTAGGTGCGTCGTCATGTGCGGCCACCAACTTGAAGGTTATACAAAGTTTTGGTAAATTTTGAAAATTTTGTGGATAATGATTCTTTACAATTTTGATATCTTTGGATGCCCCTGTGGGTGTATAATAAGCACTAAAAAAATTAGCCCCTATTAAGACACTTCTGCTTTCGAGAAAAAATGAAAACAAAAATTTATCTGTGCTCCCGATAAATTTGGATAAATTTCAAAGAGCGCATACGGCCGTTCAATGGTACATGTAGCTGCGACCCTGAAAATTTCAGAATACGTAGTTGTGATATATACCTACCAAATGGGAATAGCTTATCGGCCAAAATTAGTCGAGAAACATTGTTTTATATATAGCTTAATTGATATCTTGACCTTGAGAGGGCGCTATACAACATAAAGAGTTTGTTATTAATAATTTCTTAACTTTAGACTCGATTTCAACCGCGACAGCGACAGGGTTGGGCGGTAAATACCGGTAGCGGTAATTACCAGTGGTAAATACCGGTAAATACCGTCCGGTAAATAAGGTGCGCGTCCGGTAAATATGTAAAAAAACGGGAAATATGATTTTAATTCTCTATTTATTAATAATTTTACTTGTTTTTAGCCTCACAACTGAAAATATTGTTCTGAAATAATTAGCAGCACAACACTTATAGTACAAAAACACAAACAGATTTTTAAAACCCTCACTGCATACATGTACACACCCAAACACATGGCATTTTGTTCATATGCTAATTAATAGGTAGGCCCTATTCATGAATATGGTAATTAGCAACTGGGAACCAAAACCTTCATACTAAGTTACTTTTATTGTAAAGTTTAAGATATTTTAATAAAATCAGTGAAAATTTGAACAAAATCGGGCAAGGAATAAGGAAGTAAACGCTTTTTTAAATGATTAGTCACTAGAGGGCGGTATTCAATTTGATGACATCATTTGTGGACAACTCTCCATGCCTTTTGGACATCAAATGTCATGTTTTTCCTTTTTTCTTGTGATTGAGATAATCTACTCTCCTGAAAGCAGGGTATACATGTAGCATGCAAAATGATATTCTGCTTCCCATGTTATGAAGTTGGATCAAGAACACAAACAAATACAAAGAAAACAAAAGAATTGTGAAATTTGATGTACAAAAGGCACGGAGAGTTGTCCACAAATGATGTCATCAAATTGAATACCGCCCTCTAGTGACTAGTCATTTCAAAATGCTTTAACTTCCTTATTCTTTACCCGATTTTGAAGGTTTTGGTTCCCTTTAATGAAGAACATCATATCAAGATTAGGTGTATATTTGGGATCTTTTTCCTGTATTTTTTCCAGCATTTCATAATAACAGACATAGACAAACACACCCACACACACCCACACATACACACACAAATAGTACACACCAGAGCAACCATACTCACCACCATTGTTAGTATGTTCAAAATTGGACAATTCCTATGAACAAGTGAGTGGACAAATTATATTTCCCAGTATTTCCCAGTATTTCCCAGTAAAAAGCGGTAAATACCGGTAAAAAGCGGGAAATACTGGTAAATACCGCTTATTTCCCGGCGTCCGGGAAATAAGCCTCCAAAGCGGGAAATATGCCAACCCTGGACAGCGATCACTGCATAATGTAGGATCGCATATGCTTCCAATATGTTCATTTGAACCAAATTCATGATACCAATACCATACCAAAACTTTGAATTACCTTTAAGGTGCTGGTTTTAAGTGCAGATTTAAAAGTATTTAACGAAGGTTGGCTTAAATACATGTACATACATGTACATGTCTATGATACTTGGTAGGAAAGTGAAGTTGTGTTAGAGAGATATTCATACACGTATGTATGTACAGTACTTTTACAATAACACTCTCCTTTTCACTGAAAGATATGCATACAGTTTATGTACATGTACATGTATCAAGATTTCTGTTTCTAGTTTCTGTCACTTGACTGTGTGCAAATGGCGCAGACTGATCCAGCCACCTGTATGTTTACAGTAGTGACCCATTAGCATTGATAGTGGACTTGAGTCTCTGTTTTAAGAATCTAGATTCATGGTTGTCAGAATAGGGGGTGGGGGCGGGGGAAGGGGTGAAGTGGCTTTACATTTAAGAACATCTTAAATCTTGGTCCTCCTAAATACTCCGAAGAAGAGTTTTAAATGGAGGTGGTGGAGGGTGGACGGTTACATTTTTGCAAAAAGTTCTTTTTTAAATGAAAGCGGGGAGGTTTGGTCGATGGTTGCTTGTCCATGGATTTTCAGGATTCCACATGTACTGTACAGGTGGCGGGTACATGTAGGTCTACCATTATGAGAATGCTTGTGTGTACTTCTGGTTTGAAAGGAGGTGTGGCTGACCACACCCCCTTTCCTTTGTGGTTCTGCCTACAAACATGTACAGTGTACATGTAGTATGCAAGCTCATGTACATTGCACTTGACCCATGCTGTTTATTGATGCATGTGATATAGGTATGCCTTATTGTTGAAAGTATGACCTCATTTTACATTTACCTTTGTACTATCAGTACAACAATACAACAATCGATACAATGGGATTATGACAGGCCAGTTGTACATGTACTTTAGCTGTTGTTCCATACATGAGCTCTTTTGGGGGCTTAATAATGGCATAACACTATTAGGCTACATGTGTGCCTACATGTACCATCATCTATCAAATGTTTACACACATAAATTGCAAATCCTGTTTTGAGGGAAGATATCTACAGTATAACATCTCTGTAAAGTTGCACTGCCCCTTACTATGCTTTGTACAGCATATTCAACAGCTGTTATTATTTGAATAAATAAACATGGTTTCACCTTTGGAATATTGGACACTATAATCAACAATGGGATGTTGCATGGCACAGGGAAGCTACATAACATGTACATGCAAACATTGTTTGTCAGTTAATTGTCACATATTGTGAATTGTACAAATGTACAGTACATCTCATGAATGCATTTGTACACATGCATGTACATTGCAGACTCAGCTCGTGAATAAGGCCCTGTTCTCATTTAATAAATAGTGTAATCAGCAGTACCTTGAAACCAATTGATTTTTTTTCTTCAAATTATCTAGATAATTTTACCTTGAGATTTGGATCTAGAGCAGTCAATAAACAACCTGTAGAAAATAATCCTTTCCCGGTGAGAACTATGACAGGCGGTAATCTCTGAATTGAAATATTACCAGTTAATATATTTGATGATAACATTATTAAAAATGATAAGATTGCAGGGACTACTCTAACAACTGAGTCCAAGGTATGGGAATTTAGTGTCCACTATTTATATGGAGCAATGAACCCAGTCAATATGAAAATAAAAATGAAAAATAACCATAATGTACATGTACATGTATGTACATGTACATGTATGTACATGTATACATGTATTGAAATTGTTATTATTTTTTATTTATTTATTATTATTATTATTATTAATATTTTTGGGGGAGGGGGGGGGGATCGATACATGTACACTGTACGTTTATGTTATGATCTGAGCATTGGTGGGGTTATGATTGTACATGTGATGTAGGTACACGTACATGTAGAATACATTCATTATGCAACTATTTTGAACCCTTGACTTCTCCATTGAAACTGGAAGCTGCATGATTGTACCACTGCGCCACCTGACTGCACACCCATAATACCTATAATACTTCTCCCCACTGGCAGGCATTTTTGGACATTTTTGTAATGACTGAAATATCAGCATCAGTGATGTACTTTTCATTGTGGAACATGTGAAAATGCACAGAAAGATATCCTGCCCAACATACATGTACATGTACATGTACATGTACATGTACATGTACCTGATTATGTGCTTTCGATCATCATACGGTAGATGTTTTACATTGTACAACATACAGCTCATGCACATGCTACATACGTACGTATTCATACGTGTAGTCAGGTAGCCAGAGAGAGCTCTTTACAGCTCCTGCGGTAATGATTGAGCCATTATGACTAGCTCTGACTGGCAAATAGGATAATTGTGATGAAACCTATAGTCCTAGATTTAAAAAAGAACCTGTCTTATTAATTCCAGTTCAGCCGTGCTGTATGAATCATCACATCGTGAGATTGCATGGAGGCATTCCCCCATTCTAGGTTCTTACATGTATGACAGGGTGTGCTTGTTGATTGGTTGGTGATTAAGTGAGCGATAGGGACTTTTTTAGAGACCTAATGTTTGTATAATAATGAGCTTCCTCTTCCATTACATCAATGTCAATCAAGAATCCATTGTTGTGAAAACTACTGTACATGTACATGTTCATGTATGTATTCTGAGGTTCTCTCTGAGGGGACATTTTTATTGATGCAAATAATTACATTAATTGTTATTTTCAATAGTACTTTTCCCCAAAAGTTTTGTATCCATGTGAAAAAGGAAAATTTGAAAAGTGAAAGAATTGAATAGTACCCTAAATGAGTGGAAGTACCTCGAGATGATTGCTACCGGTATTTAGATTTCAGTATACTTTTTAAGTAAAATTGTTATTTCAAGTCACTGAAAAAAAAATGCTGTACATATTTGATTGAAATAAATTTGAATTAAAAGTATTTGCTTAAATTGCATGGAAAGGCAAGATGTGCGTGGCATGCATTAAAGGGATCGTTAAACAATGTTAAATCTGAGATGCCTGGCCCTATGTGTTATCAGTGTCTGTGATATGGTGTTACATTGAAGCCCTAAAAAAATTGCGCTTCAAAATGATCAAAAAGAGCCTCAAAAAAGTAAAAGCCTTTGAGTGACCGGTTTTACCATACTTGTTTTCTCCAATAGACTGTAATGTTATGAAAACTGTTTGACAAACGCAAAATTAGATTTTGATTTTCAATCACAAATATCTTGATAATCAGACAGGCGATCAGCTTTTAAAAGTCATGGGGTAATTCATAATTCATAATTCAATAATGTTGGAAGTCCATTTATTTAGTCTATTTTCTTATTTCATTCCACTATGTAAAAACGATTTATATCCGTGTTTGCATAAAAATATACATGTATCATTGTACATTTGTTACTGTGTATTATCTATCTGTGTATATCATTTTCTACTGTATATTGTTCATGTGCCTATGTAATGCCAACAACTGAATTTCCGAATGGACCAATAAAAATTAATCTGAATCTGAATCTGAATCTGAATCTGAATGACTGACCTAAGGATTTATAATTATCATTGCAGCAATGAGCTAAATAAAGGATTTTTTTAAAAGGATCTATTAAGACAAAGTTTCCGGATCCCTTTATTTAGCAATATTCATACCTTAATGCACAGGTCTGCACAATAATAGCCATTACAGGTGCATTTACAAATGTAAGTAGAGTATTCCTGTACATGGGTTGATTTTTCTGATTATCTACATGTACAACATTTATTATCTAATTTTTGTTTTTTCCCAACTATCTACAGGATGGACAGTGAAGACCAAGACCAA
>BEXV01000814.1:128457-141718 GCA_003118195.1 Hemicentrotus pulcherrimus | reverse complement strand
AGTGAATTTATTTTGAATACATTATCTATTGGTGATTATAATCCACATTGTCTGGCAACAGTTGCTTCACAGTGGTTGGACTACTTTTATATTAATCTTGGGACCATCACGTATACCCAACCCTAATCCTCGTTTTAAACCTTGCCTAACCCAAAATTCTACAGCACCTCTATCTTTGCTCAATATTTGTGACAAAACAAAGCAGGAGATTTATTTCAACCACTGATTTATTTCATCTCTTCTTTCATTTTTTTAGGGAAGCAATGGACTCTGCCCATGAGCTGAATCCACTTCTAGGTGAAGTCTGCATCTATGTGGCACAAGACTGCACAGGTCTGTACTGATTTTAACCCTTACAACAAGTCTTGATATTATGAGGTCTGTAGAACACATGGCTCCCCTCCCCCTTCTCAATGCAATGTTATCTCTGGACACCAACAAATTGTGGGTTTAATCATATACCTAAATTTAGAGTGACCTTAGATACTTTAGCCTGGATACCAGTGAAAAGAAGGGTGTGAAGCCCTGCTTTTATAGTAGGTGCTTCAAGTTTACCAATATATACAGTATCTCAAATATTTCATAATCCAATTTAGTTTGAAATGAAGACTCATCAACTTATATTGTTAATTTTTTTTAAAGTATAGTGTTCTTGGAAGTTATGGACCCTTTTTTAATTTCACAAAATAAGCCACATATCGTAGACCTTTCTTTTGTTTTTGTTTTTGATGCAGGCAGTTTAAACCCCTCATAGAATTTAAAGGGATAATGTCCTTCCTTGAATGCTACTTTTGTAATGATAGTGCTATAATAAAGCAATGAATGAAATATATTTTGAGGAAAGGTGAAGTTTAATTTGTGTGTTAGAATGTATTCACATAAACAAATTATGGCATATTATGGCAAATGAATCTAAAACTGGCAAAATCTGACTCAAGTGGTGACAAAAATGACAGCTAAAATATGTTTTTAAAATTTGAATTTAAAATGAAATAAAGTGATGACAAAAAACAAACAATGAGAGCAGAAAGAGGCCTTTGTTGGCTTTGATTACATTCATCTAGCCATAGTGCATGTAAAGGATACACATTATTTTAGTTTCTATGCTCAATGAAAAATGCAAATTGAACCAAATTATCTGAACATTTATTTCCTCCAATATGCTAGTACATGTGATTCTGTAACGTAAGCCACGAAAGTGTCCTTAGCATTTCTGGGATCCATTATTAGTTACACAAATTTTATGATTAATATCCTATTTAACTTTTCAAGATGCATGTTGAGTTATCAGTCCAAAATTTCTTAGGAAGCAAGATTGAATGGTAGACTATGGCATTGAACTCCTTTAATATAAGTTTTAACCATTGGTTTTGATTTTAAAGTGATTGGCTAGCTTTGCGAATAGCCGATCTAAAAAATTCTCAAACTAAATGAAACATGTGTATGGGTACATGTATTAGTACTCAAAAACCCTGAAAACTACCATTGTTTAGACTGAAAAGCTGTAAGTTCAACGCAAACCACGATTTTGTATAATATCGCATCTCTGAGACCTTTTAAATAGAAACCGTTACTCGAGTTTTCAAATACTTCCCAAAGGTTTTATGACTTGAGACTCTCAGAGCCATATTTTAAAATTTATACCTTGCATGTTTATACCATTTTCAAGTAACAGAATTAGATATTTTTAAATTCCTAACAATGTTAGCCAATCACTTTAAAATTAGTTTATTCTAATGTACACAATATAAACCTTATCATTCATATTGAAATAATTTTTCACTTTCCCTTACCAAATGTCTTGAAAAGTTAAAGATGTTTATTTTTAAAAACTCTCCTGCAAAATGATTAGTAAAGACTATACCAACCTTCAGAGCCATGTCAACATGTGGAACAGTATGTTTAATCTGTTTCTTGAAACCTATCTCTTTTTATCCACAGTGTACAAGCAGGATGTAATTGATCTGTGCAGAAGTAAATCCAAAAAGAGGCTGCAACCTGTCTATAGGGACATACCATCCTCTGAGGATAACTCACCTGTCCGATGTACTACCAACAAGGGCCCAGAATACATCCCTGGGGTACAACATGAACACTTACAAGGGAGCAGTCCCAATGTCACCAAAGATCAAAGGCAGAGTACTGCTAGTCTGGACAGTGGGACCAGGGTTGGGTCCAGGTTGGCCCAAAGTCATGAGAGGATCTTGAGCATGTACTCTGGATCAGGTAGGAGTGAGGCATCCTCAAGATCCAGCACCAATGGGTATGGTTCACAAAGCAACATCACAAGTACTAGCACTCTAAAGGATGGTCCAAGTCCTCATGACTCAAACATGCATAGACCAGGTTCCAGAGACAGCTCAAGTGGCCAACAATACAGCACTAGCTTACCAGTGAGGACCGATGTTGGTCTTTATTCGGAATCACCAAATACTAGTAGAGAAGAGAGGTTTAGTGTGGAAGATGGATTAGCTCTTGATAGTTGTACGGGAAGTGAGCTGAAAAAGAGGGATGACGAGAGGACAAAAGATTCTGCTCATGGCAGTGTTGAAATGAAGGATGTGTCAGAAATGTCCAATAATGAGGATGAGGATGTGTTTGGTTCAAGCGAGGAGGAAGTTAGGACTCGAAATTCAAGTTATCTTTATACAAACTCTCCTCTCTCTAACCAATCGACATCAGAGAGTTCCTTGAGGTCAGAAGCTTCTCCTGACGATCTTGTCACAAATAGTTCCTCTCATCCCCACCCACGCCACAGTCCTGCAGGTTTAGACTCTGAGAATAATATTGGGGGTAGCACTGGTGATGTATTCACCACAGATGCTGGAGAACCTCCCATTGACCCGTCGCGCTCGAGGACTAGCACATCAACAGAGGGCGGCAAACCTTGGTGTGCGGTCGTTATCATGATTCCGGTGAGGTTAGGTGGAGATGAAGTGAACCCTGTTTACATCAGACCCATCCAGTCACTTTTCACACTTGATAGCTGCCTGGGTATCATCGGTGGAAAACCAAAGCACTCCCTTTTTTTTGTCGGTTTTCAAGGTAAGGATGAACTTGCTGCCTTTCTTTAAAATTAAAAAAACAAACAAAGAAACAAAATAGATAATCATTAACTTTCAACATTTTACTTAATTTCTCTTCTGCTATCAATCTTTCCACTCCTCCCTGTGATACTCCTTCCATTAACCTAGTCCTTTATCCCCTGGACCCTGTATCATGAAACTTGTTTTCAATTACACAATACAATAACTGTTTTAAGCTACTGAAATCCTTACATTTGATTGGCTACGAGCAGAATTGTCATTGATATGTGGCACTTGTAATTGATAACAAGTCTTATGAAATAGGGCCCTGATTTCTCTCATATCCATAGGCCTATTATCTGTGAATATCACTGCCTCGACTTCCAACACTGTAGTTGATTGGGAGGGATAGGTATCCCCATTCTGCCGCCTTCTTTTTTTAAAGGTTGTTCAATATCACACTTCATCATCTAATTTTCAGTTTGAAATTTGAAATTTCACTATTTTATAAATGAAACATTATTAAAACAATCTTCATGTTTGGTTTAGAGAATTATTCAAGTTGGAAAAGAAAGATAAAACCTATCTTTCTCTTGTTCACTGATGAAAACCTTTACCTATGTTTTTGTTATAGAGGAGAAGTTGATTCATCTGGACCCTCATTACTGTCAGCAGGTAGTGGATATGAAGACCCGGGACTTCCCCTTATGGGTAGGTATTATCCTATGATATGCACTAACTCCATTCATTCATTTCTATCATTGTTCCTTTCAAATTAATTACTACCATCAGTAATGCTCTTCCATCGGTTTTCTACCAAATAATCTCTTGTAATGGGATGAGTAAGCTAGGTGTATTTCTCATTCAATGTATGCAAAAGACAGTCATGAACACAGTAGCACCATGTGTTTGTTTTTGTGTAGGATTATGGATCAGGATGCTTGATATTAGCTGGCATGCAACTAATCTCATGTGACAGTATGGGATGGGTTGCATGAGACAGAGGAACTTGAAAGAGGGATACAGATGTACATGTAGAGGTAATGAGAGAGAGAGAGAGCGAGGGGGGGGGATGGAGAGAAAGGAGGGAGAGAGAAACGGAGAGACAGAGAAAAAAAAGAGAGAGAGAGAGAGAGAGAGAGAGAGAAAGGAAAGAAGAGGGTTAGGGGAGGGGGATGAAAATAATGATAGAGATGGGCAGAGAAAGATAGAGATATGCAGAATAATATGTCGAGGCAGAGAGTCATGGCGAGAGAGAGAGAGAGATAGAGAAAGATGGAGAAAGGCAAGACACAGTGACAGAGAATTGTGAAGAAGGGTAGAGAAAGATGCAAGAAGTAAATAAAAATCAAAGGGCCTAAAATGATAAACGATCATCGTTGACCAATAATGATCCAAAATAAATGTCTGGGGCAATACTGTGGTTTTGATAGAGAGTCAACCCTTCATGCGTCTCTTATCCATTAATAGCACACTCAAGTGACTGCCAAGTGAGACATATAAGTTGTGGTTCATGACAAATTCATAAAAGCTCTACTGTAATCATGACAGGAGTCAGTCATCTTTGCATACCAATTTTTGTCTTGCCTGTGTTGTGTTAGCGAACACCACTCGTAAATTATAAACTACTCTTATCACGAATGCAGTTATCACCTCACTTTAAGTACATTGGCCTTAGCTTTTAGGGGCATCAAAACCATTTATTTAGTATTCTTATTTTTTATTTTAAATATGAGAATAAAGTGAACTGGACTGAAAAAAAGAAGAACACATGACTTGTATACTGATGTCCTGTGCCTTTACCTACACTAGATGTACACATGTAGTAGAGGGGTCTTTCAGGAGGTTGTACAGTGTATGAGTCAAACCATTCTCTCGTTCATGTATGCCCAACGTTTTTCCTGCATCTGTTTATTCAAAGAGGAAATTACTTGAGGATGTCATGGTATGATGCAGCGTACTTATGGACCCAGTCTTGCTATGACTGATGTGTACTTTACCTCAATTCTTTTGAATCGTGCTGTTGTGTTCCTGCTGCGGTATGAACTGAACGTAGAGAGTTCAAGATGAAACGTCACTATTGTCTGTTGAGAGCCAGAAGGGCATTAACTCTCTGATTAAAGTATTTGAGTTAACGCCTTTCTGGTTCTAAACAGATAATGGTGGTCATGATATGATGTTATCATGCAAATCTGCATGCATTACAGTGATAACGCAAAACGTGTTATATTTAATCCGCAGAGAGTTTGAAGGGCTTTAACTCATCTCTTTGTGTTCAGTTACCATCCTTCTGGCTCTGAGCAGTGGATTTAATGTTCCAGAACTTCAAGTGCATCAGAAAGTTGTGTTTTCACTTGAGCATGTTACATATTGTCAATATGATGTCATATCATACTAACATTATACATGTATTTCTAAATGTGAACACCTGTCACCAGCAGGGATACAAACACAGTATACTTACATTGTTAAGTACTTCTACTGTGTTAAGGTCCAGATGATCTTATGATAAATATGAACATGTTACTCTAAACATAATGAGTACATTTGTATAAACAGTCAAACCTGCTTTAGTGACCACCTGTCTACAAAGACCACATTTTTGTTTGCCTTGAAGATGGTTTCTTATATGTACTTAAAGAACCTGTCTACAAGGACCACTGTTTGTGCTTCCCTTTTGCGGTCGCTATAGACAGGCTGGACTGTATACATGTAAACGTATATATCAGTTTCAATTAAAGATCATGTGTTGTTTGCCCTGTATGTAGGAGTGCATTCAATTGTTTCTCAATGACATAGGCTTTCCCAGAAAGCGTAAACACCCTTAAATGTAGCGAGTTGTCAACATGCACCCCATTTATCATGGCCCATGTTTTTACCAGTCTAAAGTCTGAAGTCCTCTCCCTGTGAGTAAGTCATTTTAAGAAGGCAATTTCCAGAGGATGCAATGATTCATTGATTGTGGAAGCATCTTTTGTAATCATTACCGTCTTGTTACCCTAAAACATGCCCTATATTTCATGCATCGAATGAGTAACACTTGTCTTTGATCTCTTTCTGTTATTCCGCTGCATTGATGATTTGCAAACTCATTGTTATGTGGAATATACTGTGGACTTTTCTATTCCGTTTCTTTTATCAATTATTCTTTGAAAAATCTTCTTCATGGACATGCTATTTTGATATCATACAAATGTGACTATTATTATTATTGTTATTATTATTAGTGTTATTTTTATTGTTTGTATTATTGTTATTATTATTTATGTTATTATTGTTATCATTTTTTTATAACAAGTTTTGTTATTTTGTTATTTTATTATTATTGTTATTATTATTATTGTATTTATAATTGTCATTGTTAAATAGACATTAAATATGAACCTTATGAACCTTCTTATTGTTAATATTATTATCATCTTTCTTTGATTTCCTGCAGTCTTTCCACTGCATGTCACCTCGAAAGATGAGTATCTCTAAGATGGATCCTAGTTGTACCATAGGCTTCTACATCAGGACCGAGGAACAGTTTGAGCAGCTATGCAAAGAACTTCCAACGGTATGTCCTATTATAAACTTGGTTGGGTATCAATATCCATACTGGCTAGTACTTTACACACAGAAATGTCACATAGGGTATACATATATGTGCATTGTTAAGAAAAAGGCTCAGTGTGTTAATGTTGATTATTATCAAAAAGTAATGATTGAAATCTTGGATTTGTGCATTGTGAAGAAAAATACTTCTTTGTGAATTTGGGCCATAATGTCTCCATTTTGAAGTCTCTTCCTTGGCATTGGTTATTGAAATTGGTTGATGTAGTCAATTTACAAGATTTGCAAACATCATGTTTGGGACGGGTCAGCACTATAATTAAATGGTTAAATTGGAAAAAGGATCTGCAAATTTACATTACTTTTGAATGATTGCTTATAATGCCAGAAATTAAGTTTCTTGCTTCCTTAATAATAATAATAACAAACGTTATTTGTATAGTGCATATCACTAACACAAAGAAAATACCTATACTGAGAGAAGGTTACTATTATCTATAGTTTGCAGAGAATTGCAGAAATCAGAAATTGTCCTACCTACAAAGTATTATGCAAGACTGAATCAACACATCAGAGAAGCAAGGTGACAAACAATCCTTAAAATGGCAGAAAAAATACTACATCACACATCCCTCACACATATGTGTAGTAACAATGTGTATAAATTGTGAAAGTGTTTGAAAGCCACAGATCAATTGTTGTATTTAAGTGATTGTAGGACTTGTGAGACTGAAACCTCTGATACAAATTCAAAACTAAGAGAAAGTGAGAACTGCTAGAGAATCAATGGCATTGTGTATTTTCCAAGAATTTTACAAGAGCAGAATTAAGCAAGACGGTAAGTGGGAGGAAGGAAATGCTTGTAATCAATTATACATTGAATGGAGGGTCACATGTGATTGGTATAAACTGAAGGGGAATTCCCTATTTTGAGCAAATAGTTGTGTTCAAGTCATCTAGGACACCTCTCCCTTCATTCTATTTATATGTCTCTCTCTCTCTCTCTCTCTCTCTCTCTCTCTCTCTCTCTCCTATTCTCTGCCTCATTCCCTATCTCATTTTGCTAATGAAATTTAATTCTCCCTTTCTTTCTCAGCCTTCCCACCTCTCTGTCCATAAATTTCTCTCCCCTTCTCTCGCTGTCCCTCTTTTCTTTTGCTACCTAGCAGTTAGAAAGAAAAAAAATATCTCTTTCTGTATCTCTTTGTCACCCTGTCTCTGCCATTCTCATGTATCTCTCTCTCTCTCTCTCTCTCTCTCTCTCTCTCTCTCTCTTTCTCTCCCTCTTCTTCTTCAAGAGTAACATGACTTGAATTACTCATCAATAAATTCCCAATTCTACATTTATTTTCCCTAGGTTGTGTCCCCCCTTGGTTCCCATTCCAGTGACTATCCCATGTTCATTGTGAGGGACGGACGTTGTGGGGACTGGCAGAATAAGAACACCAACACCAACAGACCTGAGAGGTATCTCAGGGTGCGGCATGTTGATGAGAACGGAAGACTCATTGCCCCTGTCAAGGAATCTGAAGACTTTGTCCTTTTGGATAGCTAGAGCCTAGAGGATACGACTGGGATCATGATGCTTCAATGGACAATGCAGGGACTGGCAAAATAAACGCAACTTCACCAGACCTAAGAGTTACCTCAGGGTATAGTGATGGCAACGGATGAGAACGGAAGATTTGTTATCCCTGTTGTAGAATCTGATGACTTTTTTCTTCTTGATATCTAGAAAATGTCTTTTCCGTGCCCATTGTGAATACTGGACGATGAAGCAGAATAAAAGCACAATACAAACAAACTAGAGAGATATCTCAGGATATGCCATGTTGACGAGAGTGGACGACTCCTTGTTCCCGTTAAAGAATCTGAGGACTTTGTTCTTTGAGATAATTAGAGGATAAACCTTGGCACATGGCAGCATTTCAATTGAAGGAATGTTAAATGGATCTTAGGCATGAGAAATATAGCTGCTACATTTTACACTGCCCCGCACTGTACTTATAAGGACCTCTGATTATCATGTATACATTTTTTAAAAACTTCTTATCTTTAATTTATTGTTTGTAGAAAAATTTGTTGTGTTATATGAATTTTACAAAGTACTTATTTCATTATCATACCAATTTTCGTTATCTTGCTGTTTCTCTAGAGTAAGTGTCTGTTAAACCTCCGATGTAGAGACAGAAGGCAATTAAGTGATTTACTTACTCCATCTTTATAAACAGAAACGCTCTAAATTTTTTTCTGTTTAAGACGGTGTAACACAGATCACCTCTGTATTTGCCATTATCTGATGCCAGCTGTACACATCGCGTTCATATTATATAGTTATCCTAATTAATTGACACTTAAATTTATGCAAATTTATGGACACATTTATTTTCGTAAAATAGAATCACTGAAATATTTGCTCAACTCATCCATAGATAGTTTTTAAAGTGGTGTATGGGGTGAAGCATTGATATAAGCTAACAGTCATGCCGTGCAAAATTCAAAATAATTTCATTGAAATCGAGGGGTCAGTGACACAAAGACGCAACTCCTTTTCAGCCATTTTGAGAATAAGTGGTTTATGTGTCACTGAGCACTTGGGCCTTAAGGAGTCAAGTCTATGTTTCACTATCCATTGACTTCAATACCCGGTCCGGTGGAGTTAAGTCTTATTGTTTCCTGGAAAGCCCTCATTTTCTGAACATTTTGATATCAAATACTCATTTTGGCAAAATATGGAGTTAATGTACGTATTTGTGTCACTGAACCCTCGACAGGTACTTGCTGGGAATGTACCTCTCGGGCTCTCCCTCACAAATTATGTATATTTCAGGCATTATTTTGTAAATTTTGTAGATATGAAGCAAGCATCTATGAAAACTACAAATTTGATATATTTTGGCTATATTTCTGTAAGCTACATGGATGTACAGAGATATACATGTGCATGTTTATCGATTTGATTGCAGTATATTGGACAGGGGCAGGGGGGGGGGGGTGACTAACTTTTTAATCTTAAATGTGTACTTATCTAATTACATTGTATTTCCCTTCATATCTGATGTTCTGATATATATAGAACCTGTATTAGACACATATCTTTATATCATTTTATCATAGTGAGGACTGTTTTATTTTATTTTTTAAATAATATATCATTGCTTATCCAAAATAAGATTGTGTACTATCTTATATATATTGAATTGTTTAAAGAGTGCTTGTATTGCTGATGATAAAATGTGCATTTTATTGTTGATGTTATTGGGATTGTGCAGTATAAAAAGAAATGGAAAAAAACCACCACTATAGAAACTTGGGTGATATTGCTGAAATGGTTATGAATATTGTGTAATGGGTTCTCTGGTTATTACATAAAATATCAATTAATAAAACTGATATGGCATGTTACTGTGGTTACACTAAACCATATTTTGTCTACAATTATACAAGCAATTATACAAGCAATGTTTTAGTCTATTAATTTCAAGATTTTTCAATATTTTATTTAAATACAATATTTGTTTTATTTTCACTGAAATATATCCGTTTACATTAATATGCCCTGTAATTTCAAACAATACTTTAAGTCAGTTCAATATAATTAATCTAATTTTTTGTATACAATTATACAAGCAATTATACAAGCGATGTCTTAGTCTATTAATTTCAAGATTTTTCAATATTTTATTTTAATACAATATTTGTTTTTTTTCCCACTGAAATATATGTGTTTACATTAATATGCCCTGTAATTTCAAACAATACTTCAAGTCAGTTCAATATAATTAATCTAAATTCAGGAAATAATATCTATATATTTTTTTTGATGATCATTAATGATTTTTTGCTTTGTGATATATCTGTATTCTGTTCTGTACTGTATATCAATGTGCTATTGTATAAAATGTGGTTACAATACAGGTATGTCTGCAGGTGTAAATTTAGTCAATACTATTAAAGTGAGGGTATATTTGTGTGCAAAGTATACATCTTTGTCACTATCAAACTACATATGGTCATGACGAGGTTTAAAAAAATAGTTTTTAGCATAACGCTGAGGCATTCCTAGATCAGCGATTACGGGGCTCCATCTTTGTTCAGTGATGCTTAGTTCAGAAATGACACTGCAAAACTGGCGTTTGTTATGACGTTGAGTGTAATAACTGCACATTTCTGTATCTTTATAACACAGAGCCTAGTGAATACGTCTATGGTAATTACTTTGTTGTGCTCAGCTGCCATTCATGTACACGTAATAAAACCACAGCAGATATTTTGAGATGGTTTATCGCTTCGCATCTTCCAGTAGACAGACAGCTTATAAGATAAGAAAAGAATGACGAGATACAGAAGGGAACAGAGGCAGATCAATAGATAGCAAGTTTATACTAAAAAGAGTAATAGACTGACAGCCCACATACTGACAGCCTATACGGTTCCCACAAGACCAACAAAACAACAAGTTACATAAGGAACCTGATTTTGTTACTGGTCTTGTGTGGGTCTTGGTCTAGAAAACGCCCTGAAAGGTTGTTAGAAGGCCCATGAGACCAAAAGTCTCATTGGTTGTGACCGTTAAAGCCATACTATACTAGAAGCACTACCGCGAAAACCCCCTCTAGCGCCATCTCGGGTCAGCTGTAGTAGTATGGTCCCGTAGTCTGCGGCTTCCTTGCGCTATTGGTCCTTGCATCTAGCCCTCAGCGAAGTGGGAATTAGATATTGGGTTATGCACTTTTGGCATGTTGACATTGAGATGGAGCTGTCCAATAAATAGTATGCTAGGGTAGAAAGTTCATCATTTCAGTATCTCTTTAATGATAAAGTTGAGTTCTGGTTATGCGATTGCATTGTGTAAGAAACTTGGAATCGATCAGAAAAGGTTGACCATCTAGCATATAAGTTTGGTGCGGTGTACTGTAAGGTTCTGGAATCATCAATATGATAAGAAATTTGGCCCAGTCTTGGTAAAGTTACAAGCACTGTACCCAGAAAGATGCATATTGGACTTAACGAACATGTGGCATAAAAATCTTTCCTAATTTGTATGATGTTGCATGCCATATTTAGAATATTAAGTCTTTTGAAGAGCCTTTTTTCAGGGAACATTTTTTTATCTGATGTTCTTCCACACTTGCATAATACAATGCTCACAAATCATTTTTCACCTCTTCCCAGAACTCAACCATCTCTTTAAGTATTAAATTGCTCCTAAAGTTCATGTATGAGGCTCTACCTTTATGCATGCAGAAATGTGGAGACTCGGACAGCTCGTTGTATTGAGAGGAAGAAACAATTTTCAAGTGATATGTATTTTCTTGTAAGTTGTTTGGTCAATGTCACACATCAGTTTTTTGTGACTGATTTTATATATTTATTAATTTTATGTTTAAGTTTTATGTTTGAGTTTCAGAATAGTGAGTTAAGAATGCAAATGTCTTCCAACTACTTACCACATATTATACATTTAGGTACTCTCTTAGATATTTACTGTGTGTCGTGAAGGTGTTACACATGCCTGTTCCAGAATGTCAAAGTACAGTCAAACCTGTCTTTAAAGGGCAAGTCCACTCCAAAAATAACTTACCAGTACCTACAATAGAAGCAGAAAATTTGAACAAACCAATTAAAAAAGTTTGAGCAAAATCAGATAACCAATAAGAAAGTTATGAATTTTTAATGACATGAAAAACTTTGAAAATCACGAAAATAAATTTGGCAGCTCATTCATGAGTCAGTGATGTCATTTCATCACTATCCATTAATTATTTTCTTTCTATTGATAATATAAATTTCCCATTTCCCCCCTAAAAATCTTATTTCCTCACACCAGCATCCTGTAGTTATATTGAAAGTAATATGTTTTTATGTGGATGCACTAATATAGAGTCATTTTTTCAGTTAAATCTTGAAAAATGTAAATTTTGATAAACTGTTTATTTAAAAATCAATGATTATGAATTCTGAAAATAATATATATTCCTCAAAATTCATACAAGATTTTGTGAAATTTCATGCACGCAATATGATACAAATCATATAGCCTGGGCAAAGGCATGGGGAAATCAAGTTTGGTGGTATGAGATGAAAAAAAATATATATAAAGCAATCGCTAAATAGTGAGGCAATGATGTCACAAACAGATAACCAAATTGGCAATTTGTGTAGTGATTTTCTATGTACCATAATGTTATCCGATTTTACTCAAATTTTGTTTGGCTCTGTTTCTATTGTTTTTCTGCATCTATTGAAAGCAAATTATTTTTGGAGTGGACTTGGCCTTTAATAGCAGCCACCTGTGTATAGAGGTCATGTATTTTGTCTTTCTAGGAAGATATGTTTGTTGTAGAACCTGTCTAGAAAGGCCACCTGCCTACAGTGGCCACTTTTTCCATTTTCTTGTGTGACTTTGATAGACCAGTTTGACTGTATTCCCCTATTTTGCGGAAAAGCATTGAGAGATTATGGCAGATTATCATGCAACACTAACTTGATCATCTAACTTAAAAAAATGGAGAATCGAGATTGTAAGCATCCTATTTGTATAATTTCCACTAAGGTTTACGGTCAAGAAACCCTATGTTCTGTGTAATTCCAAAGAGGTTTCTTAACGGCATAGGTCTATACTTTGAGAGCATTTCATGTATGCACTCCACTGGCCTTGACTAGGGGGGGGGGGGGGG